>WUQG02263512.1:0-20128 GCA_011317285.2 Androctonus mauritanicus | reverse complement strand
GGAGAGGGGTGTCTCCCTCGAGTCTTTTCAACTCCAGCTTCTATCCGTTGTATTCTGACAGCCAGTAACTAAATGGGCAGCAATATTTTTACAGGTGGGTTCTTTCTTTTTCCCAAGGGTTCACCATGTTGGAGTGAATCTACTGGGTATTCAATAGATACATTTCATTCCCCAGAGGGCTGTCAATCTTGGTGACAAATTTATATAGCCTATGTCACTTAACCTAAGTCAGCACTCATAACGTAAATAACTTCTGTTCTGTTATATATTTATCCAGTTAGAAATATAAGAAAGATCTTAAATCTTAAAATTTTGTTCCACACCTCCATTTCCTGTTTATAATTGCAAAGAGTCGTTAAATATTTCTTATGACATTGTTTTTCTTTATAAATATGCAGATATCTAATACAAAAGAGACTTGTTTTCTTAATAGATCTCAAATATTTAAAACAGAACTCTTAAGTACAAATAGCAGTATGCTATTTGTTTACAAAGACTCAACAAGGATCTCCCGCTGCCAGTAAGTCGGTGTTAACTCGATTAAGGAAGTGATATGACCTAAGGAAATGCCTGTTTGCGCTGTAGGGGGTGCAGAGGCCACACACCGGCCGTGTAACGAGATCTTACGTATACCAAGTCCCAGAGGGTTGGGAGATAACCCGTAAACGTGGCAGCACTTCGCTTTATTGCTGCAATCTATCGCAATAGTAGGGTGTAGAAGACTCACAATATCTCTTCTGGACACCATGTTGCAGCAGGACCGAGTCTTTGGCTATTTGTTTCAATAAACACCGCCCATATATATATAAACTCCATGTAACTGCTAGCAGTATTTTCAAAGTCCCTTTTTTAAAATTTGGTGATAGTGATTTCCTTTCACTTCATATTTTTTTCTCTCTCTGTGAGTGTGTGTTTTAGGAAACAATTTTTCTCTCCCCTAGCTTTCTTTTAGAACTTCTGAAGTGCTTTAAAATCGGTAAATTTTATGTCAGGAAGAATAATGGAAGTTAGGGTCAGTGTTTCAACTACCAAACTTTTTCTGGTGGAATGTGTGAGACTTCTTATTTGATTTGTCTGATGGAGAAGTTTTGCGAAATGTTGATAAAAATTGTTAATTTGAAGAAGCACTGATAAAGTTGTTTTGCTTCACTCCCACGGTTTTGTTGACACTGGGCCTCCTTTGGGCTTGGGGATGTGCTTATCGTAACGGGGCCCTATCTATACGTCACATGCTTTCCATTTATGTCATCCATCAGGGATGAGAGTAAACTGCTAGTTTTAAGTATTGCTGTCGGGTACGTTCTTATCACGTTTTTTTTCTTTCTTTATTTTTGCTTGTCTGTAGTCTTTAATGTCATCATGCACTGCAAATAAAAAACAATGGTCTTGTTAAGCAATATCTTAATAAGTAAGATTATTTTCATTTCAACTAGAAGCACATCATCTACGTGGCGAGAAAATTCTTCATTATCATTATTATTACTAAAACTGCATATTTATAGAAAAAATCAGCATGGTCAAAGTTGTTTTAGTGAATCTTCCACCTGCAGCTATCTAATAGCTCCCAAGCTACACATTGTAACCAGTCTCTCATCGGGTCTTAGTAAGCTAATACATTGCTGTGACGAAGCGAGACCTTCCAGTCATCAATAACATGTAGGATGTATGAAAAATGGACCTGTGCTCTCATATTGACTGCTGATTGTCGCCTTACTTCCATTATGTTGTCCCAGCACTGGGACTGTGGTCTTACCTCTTATATTTTAGCCGTGTAAATCCTCCAAAGGGACTAGTAAATGCAGCTAAGTATGTATCTTTTATAGAAGTTTTAACACGCACTGCATATGTTAGTTCAGTCTCGCATCCAGAATTTAGAACAAAGGCCTGGTTTTATTATTTAGATCTTCTACAATTTTATTAACATATTAAGATGTAGGGCCTATATTATTTTATGTTGCACATATTATTATTAATTCTACTTTATCGATAATCATTGTGAATTTGCATATAAAAACTTCTCAATAAATATGTCTACAAGTACTTAAGTAGAAATCTTTCTAGTTTAGTTTTTAACGTGATTCTATTGTTACATAGCACATTAACATCTTATTCTACTCTTATATATACTACATTCATAGAAATTGTCATATTCATAGGCTGATAAAGTGGTAGGAGTTCAATGATCGAGGGAAAGACATTTCACAAAATGGTGCAAATTGTCATGCAAAGCAAGGTGTGACTTAAATCTAAACATTTCGACAATAAAGCCATCTTACGGTGAATGGGACCACGCCTTTACTGCTTTAAAGATCCCAATTCTCTCTCACTTTAGCTATTACAGAGACATGTAAAGCAAACTCTGGCTTCACAATAACCATTCTTCATACAAAACTCCAATTCCAGAATCACATTGTAAGTAGAAAATCTAAACTTCGTTTTGCACACATTGGGTGGTCTTAAACCACGTGCGGGTGACTTATGCAGAGGTAGCAACCACCTGTGCTCAGCAAGCGGTACTACAGAACGGTTAGAGTTCATGAATGGAAAGAACCATCAATCAATGGCTCTGGATCAATGTGTTGTAGAAATTCGGACTACTTCATCGTCCTATTGTAATAGGGAAGAGGTCAACCAGGTGTGCGAATTTTCCGCCCGTTACAAACACCAGAAATTAGTGCCACTACATAGATGTGCCGTAACTAATTGATGAGAGAGTCAATTAGGTGCACCTCGGGGACTTTTGACCCATTGGCTTTCTTATAAACTCTAAGAATGGTAGTGTTGTTATCGATGGATCTGATGAATGTAAAGATCATAAAACATGCCACCAAGTTAACACTCCGTGTCTAATAGAGATAACATGCAATTTTTTGTCCATTATATTTTTATATAGATTCTTACAAATATATATTCATAAAAAGCCATTGTTCTCGTGATAATTTCTCCGTTTCCACGAACAAATCGAGCGATATCTCATTACTCGTAATTTATATTAATTTGTCTGGGAGTGAACTTCGAAACGTAAAAATTGGGGTTAATAATTTAAAGTTCAGATCTTTATCGAATGAAGCAAAACTTCCGTTCTCCTGGCTAATGAGTTATGCCTGCCAGGCCTCATATACAATTCATAATTAGTTTTGGCATTCATTAAAGAAGGTGAGAATCTCCTCAAGGGTTGCAAATGGGTTTCTTAGGTGCACGAAGAAATAATTTGGTAAAATTAGCTCGCATAATCAATTTTGTTTTGGGTAATTGAGTAAGAACAAACGATCGGCGTGTAACCACAACTAAGGAACCTTTAACCGAGCAACCACAGGGAGAAGTTAAAGTGATAAGAAAGAATACTTAAAATGTTTTGAATATAAAAGATGGCTAAATCGATGAGTAGACTTAACTAGAAAGCTTTATGGATCTTGAAAGACAATTAAAGGAAGAACTAGGCTCTTAAAAACTCGGTGGAACAATGAACGCGCATTATCTGATAATGGAGAAATGGATGCGACCTTTAACCCTTGAGTCCCTTAAGTCTTTCTCCCTCTTTTAACGCCAAAGTTGACGCCCATATCGTAATTACCAATTAACTAACTCTAATTTTGTGAACGGAGATTTTATTCTCGTAAAAATAACGCCCGCCTTTAAAATTTGTTGGGAGGAACCTTAATAGTAATTTATCTTCATCCAGGACAAAATGCTCTTCACCCTCCTTCCGTTTTTTATTTTTTCTTGTCAAAAGTGGGTATTGAGTGGGATGATAAATATAATTTAATAACTTTAGTTAATTAATTGCCAATTTTTTCTCTTCCTGTTAACATTATCCCGCTTGGCTGTTTAATGTTGGAAAGTTTTGTAAAGTGCGAAGGGAGGGAGATCTTTTTCTCGTAACTTCCTTGTAATTTTAACATTCTAAATCAGAATTATTGTCAAACTTTGTTTTTTACTGTGGCAGAGTGTAAAAAGTTGAAATTTAAAGCCCATTTGCTTGCATAATTTACGTGATTATACCCTCACCACCATTGGATCTTGTTAATTTACTCGCTCTCAACTTGAAAATTCCCCTTTCACTTTTTTCTTTTCCCTCTCCTCCATCACATTATTTATATTGATAAGTTATGCAAAATGTTGCTTTTTAATAAAATTCCAAAACAGTACGAAGATTAAATGTAGCTAAATATTTTAAGGATCACTAGGTATTGATAAAATTGACCATTTTCTTCATAATCTTACCTTTAATTTCTTGCAATGAATATGTAAACGCAGACATTCACGAATTTTTCTTTCAGTTTTTGGTGGCCTGCAGTCATTAATGTGCCATCCTTACTTTTAACCCCTTGGTAATCTTGCTTTTACAATCCTTTATGATCCATTTACAGTGCTTTACGCTATCGCTGATAAAATCTCATTAAGTTAAGTCACTGTAAGCAAATTTGTTATCTAGAACCAGAGTTAAATTCGCCATTTTTAACTCCAAACAATGAGTGGAATGGAGAAACTCTCGTGACACGCCTTAATACTCTTAATTCGAACAAAAATTTGTTAATTTTTATGTAAATGTCACAGTAACAGTATAATTAGCTACTTTTAGAATAAAATACGTGTAAATGTTTTCCTTTTTTTTATTTTACACCCGAACTTTCAATGCAATCCTACGAAGTAACGCATGACAGGAATTCCAATTTATTATTAGCGAAGGATATGAAGTTTCCTGTTTTGTATCATTATTATTCATTACATGATATTCTATCATCATGCTGCTGTAGTTGTTTTTACAAGCATGAACAGAAAATTGCTCAGTTTTATAAACAAGTAACCGGCAATGAAGCATTTTGATAAATGATTTTCTCAGCAGTTCTTCTTAAGGATATCGTAGAGCAGATGCTATTGATCTCTCTCTCTTTCTCTGCCTTGATGTTCTTAATATTATTTCTAGGTAAACCGAAAACGTGACGACTAGCGACCGTATATTTATAACTATTAAACAGTTTAAACATCATTTTTAATGATTAACAGAAGCCATTTTCCCTTCTGATGAATGGCAGGTGGAACACGACACATGATTGACACTCGACGCTTTTCTTAACCAGAACAATGTATTTTGTTATGATTGAAACGTCCTTTTTTAATTTGTTTTAATTGTAGTACTCATTTGTTCTTTGCGTTATCTGATTGGTTCCACGCATCTCGATTCTTTTACGTGTATAACGATGCAAAGAAATTCGCCTTTCCTTGTTTTTAAATTATCCTCCTCTGCACAGAGATTCCTTCAGACCACACATACAATAGAAATTTTGACAGAAAAAATTTTATGATTGAACACGGTTATTTCTGGAGTATTAAAAAAAATTAAAAAGCAAAAAAACAACTAGGCCTACCTTGTAATAAGTCTACATATACATAGGCCTATAAGTGGGACTTGCACAGCAACAATTTCCTGAAAGATCGCGTGACATCGCTCACGTTTACAAGCCGTTTAAGTATTCTATAAACGTACTTGAAATGGTTGTTGGTCTATAAAATGGTAATGCGGATATGTTAGATACTACTATATATACGTATGTGATAGGTACACGTGTAATATTTTGGCTTCTATGGGCATACGAAGCCAGGAAAGGTTAACGTTACAACACGTAAGTTTGTGTGCCACGACAATGTTGGCAAAACGTAGAATAAAAGTAAAATAAAAAATAATCCGCGATTTAGTTATATTTTAATGGTTAAAAGGAAGGGTAGAATTAAGTGAAACGATGTACGATTCGCCACACATCCTGCTAGAACTTCACCACAGTCAGTGTAGAATGTCAGACATCAAAGTACTACATGAACGTTACTTGTACAACATTGGTACCACTTCCAAAAAACAATAATCTGTGCAAGAGAAAGTTTTTCGTGATACTCGACTCAAAGTAGGGGGAAGGAAGGACAAAAAAAAAGGAGGAAAGTGATGTAGCTAAGACGATTTCTTCGCTTTGGGGACTGAGAACACACATATCCTCTTCTGCACTTTATCCGATTTATTTCTCGTCAGTGCGCTTGCGTATAACAGAGAGCTACTTAAGGAGAACGACCCATAAGAGTCTGCTTTCATTCTGTACACAAGTTTATTTCTAAATAGGTGCCAAGAATTTTTCTTTCTTCGCTAAAATTACATTCAAATGATCAGTACCAACCCGCGAGATACGCGCGGTTTGTAATACATTTACTGCTAAGGAAAAATAATAATAATAAAAAAAAAAAACTTCTAGTAAAATCTTGTGATAATATTTGTTTGAAAAAAATGAACAAATAGAGAAAGTTGCAGAATCAAAAATTGTTTATTCGGTGCAAATCAATAAAGCAATCCAATATTTTACACACGTCCTTTCAAAACGCGAATGGGCTGTTCCTCTTTCATATATATATATATATATAATATTAATCTCTATATTAGGATTAAGGACATTTACTTATGTTTCTGCTTTTTTTGTTTAATATTTCCTATATTTTTTACATTTACATTTTTATATTTCCATAAATATACTACTATATATCATTTTTTTATTTGTTTTAAATATATATATATATATTTAAAATTTATTTATTTTTTCCTATTTATTTTTGCTGTTAAAGCCATAAGCAATTTTTAATACAATTATATGACGATCGATTGAATTTTATAAGTTAAAATTTTGTTATAAATCTCAATTTTTATCAAGAGGAAAAAAAATTATACAATATTTTAAGGCAAGATTTTATTTTGGCTGCTGCCACTCGTTCAAGCTAATACACGTTGTCTTTAAGCCGAACACAAATGCCGTGATAGGCGAAATGTTCATGTTCTTGCTAAAGTTTTCAATTATAATATATATATCGGTCACGTAAACAGACTGGTTAAAGCTGTAAACAGTAACATAAAAACAAAATTTAAACCAAATACTGAATGGCAGCATTCAGAGTAAAATCTTGCCAGAATGTTTTTGTTAATACTTTTATCGTATTTTTTTTTTAAATCAATTTAATTGAATTATTATTTTTTAATGATTAACAATGAAATTTAGTAAAATAACAATAATTTTTTTTTAAGATTGTAACCGCAGTTTGTTCGAATTAATCAAGGAAACACATACACATTTTGCCGTTTTTACACTTTTCAGAATGTTGAAGTAGAGATCTCAACATAACGTCAATCACGTTAAGTACTGAGAGCATACATTGTCATTTTCCTATTCTTTATTGTTTGACCACAGTTTTTGGTGCACTTGATGCGACTTCCTGGTGCATGTGCAGAGAGAGAGAGTGTCCACTTTTTTTCTCTTCACTCGAGATGCATCTCCGAAGAATCGTTAAAGAAAATGTAGAGATTCGAACAGAAAATATTTAAGTCTACAGCATTACATTTTCATCTTGTCAAGTACACTCTAAGTTAACTCAAAAATCCAATATTAAGTATATGTATATATATATATGTATATAAAACCATTAAATTCGGCTCCGTCAAATACTACATCTCTTTGGACTAGATGCAGCATGGATAGAAGGCCTTCATGCATTGGCACCGTAACATCAGATCCAACTAATTACAATAACTTAAAACGAGAAATAACTGTTGTAGACAGTCACTGAGAACATTTTTTTATCATTTCTTTCTTCAGATTTTACACGATTGGTTGTTCACTGCAAAAAAGAAAGAAGTCATTTTATACCAGGCAGCCATATTTATAAATTAGAAAAAAAAAGAAAATTATGCTAGTATACTTAATTACGCTTTATCTGTAATCTTTACAATAATTATCTATGTTAACATTCACATTTACGTCTTAATTTACCCTAACTAATTTTTAACAGTAATAAAAAATAATCATTATTTCTGTGTTATTATTTTTACATTAAAGAAACGAATTTCTCACCTTCTACTGACAGGTTTGAAGGCCGTCGTGTCCCCTATTGTGACTGGCACCTGATGAGGTGTGACGTAGTTTCTCGTATCTCTAATTATTTCTAGTTTAAAATAGAAAAAATTAAATTATGTACATGTTGTTTAAATAAATTATCATAAAATAAATTGATCTAATAGTTTTGTTATTAGGTTATTTTCACGTCAAATGGGGAAATTTATACAGTATGTTGTTTGCAATCTGTTTTTGTTTAACTTTTGGTCACTGTGAAATTTTTTTAAGGTAAAATAACATGTATAATTGAAATCGATCCACGTTTTTAAGATACTTGATACGATGCAGTACCGATAACATCAATTTTTCTTTTTTTCTTAGCCTTACGAAATGTCTCAAAAGTTGTCTTTCAGGTCTTGAGTAAGAGCTGTCAACGTCGACATGTTCCTGTGTACTAATTTTCCTATAAGAATTTGTTTACATTTGTAACCGTGTTACGCTGCTTGTATCTTACATTTTTTTTTTCTTTTTTTTAATAATTGCCAAGACAAATTATACTTTGTAAATTCATAATATCTTAGAAAACAAAGTTAAGTTAACATATTAAAACTATTTTATTAAAGGTTTCAAAGCTCGAAAACACTAGCATAAAAAAACCATCAACGATGAAATTCGAAAAATCTCATATTTTAAAAAATTTATTTTTCGGATTTATACCAGAAAGTGCCCCTCATTTGCACTATTCCAAGTACTTCAGAAAGAGGCCCCATAAATCCCAGTTTATAGCTTCCTATTTATATGCTAAACCTCGAGTAACAGGCAGCAGATTTGTAGTCGAAACATGTGTTTAAATGATGAAAAAAAAGGTTTTAATGTAAAAAATAAAAAAATAAAAACAAACTCGACAAGTCGATTAAGACAAACATTTTGCTCTTGAAGACCTTCAATTATTTTTTTTTTTTTTTAATTCCAGAAACAGGATGAAGGCAAATGTGTAGAAAGCATTACCAAAGAGTTATAGCATTTTCCATGAATAAACATATGGCTATTAAATAAACAGTTTTACGTGAAAAATTTCGTGTTAAAGTCATGTTTTCTATTCCAATCTATCATTTTTTAGGATAAAATTTGGTTTAACTTTATTGCTGAATGGTAAAAAAAAAATTTTTTTTTGAATTATACGTATCCATACACGTATGGAGTGAATAATTTAAATTTTTTTTTCCTATTGAACTGCTTCTATAAATATTTTTATAACATGGTAGCATAAACAAGCTAATTAGTTTATCTTAAAAATAAAATTATTGATTAAACTACAAAAATTAATTGAAAAAAAGAGATCTTAAAAAGTATCGGATTTGCGAATCTGCCGGATTGTTGATCGTTTTATTTAAAATTATTTCATCTTATTTGTTAATCTAAACCTTAACCATTATCATAATATTTAGTAAAAGAAAGAAAAGCAAGTACCTCTCTCCTTTTGGTCTGACATTAGCCATCCTAAGGAGGTAGATCGAGTAGACGGAGGCGTCAACGAAGTGTCCAAATGATAATTGGAAGGAAACCTAAGTAGAGCAGGAGCTGTGCCGTACTTGGTTCCGTTTACTAAAGTCCTCACAGTGGCATCGTTATTGATGTCATCAACAGATTCTTGGCTTTTAACCGGAAACTGCAATCTAGGACTATATTCCAACGGAGGTAGAGGAGCTAATCTGGGTCCCACTGCAGAATTATCTTCCTGCATAGCGATCTCCGAAGTTTGCTCTACAGAACGAAGACTTCCGGTCGGAGTCCAGTAACCGGATGTAGAAGATGGTGACACAGAAGGTGTCCTGTCCGAATAGTTCAGATCAGAGCTAGCTGGTACATCAAAGGCCATTTTGCGTGTAGGAACCGTATCTGAAATGGCTGTTTGAGCTAAAGACCATATTTTTGGCTTTTCGGTAACTGGAAGTTCCGGTGTTAGTTTTGTCATCGGTGGAGAAGAAGGGTTTCCGAATTCCGATAATCTCATCTGACAATTATTGGATAATGGTAACAATGATGGAATGTTTCTTTCACTGCTTCTGGTGGCTTCTTCGGATGGTTTCTCGTTATCCGATTCTTCTTTTTTAACTAATAAAGAACACATAAAATACAAATTATGCCAACTTTGCTAAGTGCTCGAATATGATATAAAAATATCCCAGACTTACCTTCATTAGCGTTATTTTTAATGGCGGGTTTTTCTCCATCTTCTTTATCTTGATTTATCTCATCGTCCGTCTGTGTTCCTTCAGATTTGTCATCTGTATCTGCCATATCGCTTGTTTTATTCTTCGGTTCCCATGTCATCTTGTTTTCCTTCTTCAATCTTCTTCTAGCATTAGCGAACCAAGTAGAAACCTGAGTCAGAGTCATTTTGGTGATGATAGCCAGCATAATCTTCTCCCCTTTAGTAGGATAGGGATTTTTTCTGTGTTCGTACAACCACGCCTTAAGCGTATTAGTTGTTTCTCTAGTAGCATTTTTTCTTCTTGCTGCACTGTCCATAGTATCATACCTAAGAGAAAAATAAAAATAATAATAATAATAAGCAATTACTAATGCGCGTGCAGTTTTTCAACATCTTTGTAGAAAAAAAATTTTTACTAGGTTTTGATTTCTCCAAGAAAAAATTTACCTGCAAATTATGAAATATTACAAGATAACCACGACACATTTCTCGAAAACATTTATTTTAATAACAAGCTACGAAAAAAATCCATAAGGTTTCGTGTTTAAAAATTTCCAACATGGACTACTGAAAGTCTACATTTTTATCACGTAACGGTCAGTGTGTATCTTTTACCTCAGAGAAAAAATATCGCGATGTTGTGACTAATAGTCACGAATGCTAGACATCGAATCCGTGTTGACTTTACAAAATTTAATTTAAAAAAAAAAATAATATATATATATAAAAGTAAAAAAAGACCAACATCGCTCTGACCTTCGCGTAATAACAGTTTCTTTCCCCCCTTATTTTACGTTCACGACGTTAAGATCAATTTTAATTTTTATAATATGTTCAGAATATATTTTTCCATTGAATTACTTAATAAAATACGTTTATCTTTTATTTTCATTGAATAAATGAAAAAAATTTGTTGATCTCCCATACGCAATCGATTCTTGGTGAAAGGCTATCTAGTGAGTCTTTACTTAAAAAACTGATGACTGCCGAGATACGATTGTGTATTAAGGCCTGCTCTGATGTCTTGTACGAGGCCGAACCATCGATATTCTACTTAAAACAGATTGTTGAGCAACTATCAATAAAGTAGAACTTAATACAACATGCTTCAGAATAGCCTATCTGTAATCAACACAACCATATAGATCACGTACACTTAAAACATTTAATGTCTTCGTGCAATTTACCAGTATCGTGGAATATTAATGAGTGCAGCATGCAATCCAATTGGAAACCGATACTTTCCTTACAAATATTGTTTGTTCGCGTGAGTTTGCGAAACGCTGCGAAAAATAAAGAAATTTGGGTATCGGTTAGGCCATTCCATTAGCGTGTATGGCATTGCCGAATAATACAAAAGCCGAGTTGGAGAATTCGCAAAAATCTTCTTAAAAAGTGGTCTAACAGATGTTTTCTTTAAGAGCTGAGCCCACAAACCCGCTTATTATTTAGAATCATTATTTACCTATCCCCGTAAGGTCCATAATTGGTCAGTGCTGTAGTGTCGTAGGCATAACAAGCTGCTGCTGCTTGAGGTAATGTAGGCCACGTCGTTCTTCCGTCCTTCAGATCGTACGGAGACGACTATAGAAAATAATAAATCTTGAAATGAAAAGATTACTTTTTATAAAAATAAAATAAAATAAAATAATTATTTAATAAAGTTAAAAATAAAAAATTAAATTTCGTTATATAACATTAACTATTCATAAGAAGTTATTCAATTTATATATCAGGAAAAGTTTTATTCAATGTATCTAACAATCGACACAATAGGCAGTAGTCCTGCAACTGTTTTTAAAATCAATTTTTATTGACATAAACAGTCAAGAGTATTGTAAAATCTGATAGTCGAGAATGGCGTCAAATCGATAGTCATTGTGCCTTTAGTAGGCCCGATGTGGGTTAAGGGCCTTCCTTCTGCGTAAATGGCGGCCGTCCACTTAAAGTCTCTATTAGTGGCTCGCTACTGTCTCTTGTACAAGGCTATCATTACACTCCGACTAACTCGTACTTCCTCTGAATACAGATTAGTGCAATTGTCCTCGGGCTGCGTAACAAGCCACGCAAGTTCTGCAGCAAACTAACGAGTTGTTTGTTTGCATCCTAACTTTATTATAAATTATTTATATATTTATGAACATTGAGAATTTTCGTGTTATTTATTACTCGTATTTGTTACTAATTATCACTTTTTTTGTTACTTATTCATTAGAAAATTCAAGAGATCACGAAGATTCTTGAAAGTAACTAAACTCATCCGAGAGCGATACATTGTCACGTATATCGCTATAGTAAGTCATTGTCATGAGAAAAGAAGTGAAGCCAAATTTAACAAATTACAGGCTAAGATGTCTGCTGAATGGACAGGTGAGCAGATTGTCAGTGAGAACAGACATACAACTTGCGTTTACAATGAGAAGAAACTGTCATGTTAAAGCTCTATATATTATTATTTAATCTGTTGTACCTGCTAGTTTTATTAGATTGGTTATCGCGATGAAAAAAAATAAATTTGATCTTTTTTTTAAAGCGCAAATCGTACTTATTATTAATAATAGAGCAAAACTAGATCTACTAGAGTTAGATAAGAAAAAAATATATAGTAGTTTTCGGTGCAGTATTAACCTCATTACTCTCGAACCTTCTGCATTGTTTCTAACAATTTGCTTATCCTTTAAATCTAGTTTTACGATTTTTTTAAGGTAAGTGGCAATAGTTAGAACGTATTGACTGCGAAATGTCACTTCGACCGATAAAATTAAATAAAAATAGCATGTTATCGGAATTTTTGCGTGAAATTTTTATTCGTGACTGTGCTAAAAAGAATACAGGAAAGAAAGGGAATACGTAAAAAAAAAAAAATCGATAGTTGCAACGTACAAAAGAAGTTTATAAAGTGTCTTTTTTAAAAAGTTAGCTTATATAACAGTGCTGTTTCGATTGGGTGTTATTTATACAGAATATTAAGCATGTAGAAGACATAAAGCAAATTTAATTACCAGTGTGGGGTAGAACGATGTCGGATGACTTCCAAGAGCAGCAACGTATCCAGCTTGATCAGCATAAGTCGAACCATAGACAGTTAAACCAGTTGCGAGACGTGGATAAGTAGACAGCAATCTGGAATCATAAGCTGCAGGAAGAGAGCACACAGTAGGTGACTGTGCTGTGTGAGGATCAGCAGCCATTCCGTTCTGGTTAGTCTCACAACAACTAGTCTGTCCTGTCATTAATATCTGAAACATAAAAAAAGTTTATTAATAAAACACCAACAGAGCAACAATTATAATATTTTATAATGCAAAGTTTTCCTTCGGTTATATAAATATGAAAATTATCGTAATAATTGGAAATAATCCAGGTCTACTCATTGCCCTTGAAAAGTTTCTATTATTCGCGAGCAAGATGAAACTTTCACAATATGTGTGTGTTATATAATTTCTTTTTTAATACAAATCAAAATTTATATTATTCACTTGATAGGCAATATCACGAATTTTAGTTTCCTCTCGTGACGGTTAACAACATTGAAAAATGTGCTAGAACCACACGTGATGTATTTTTTTTAAAATCTCGATTTTTAACGAAACTTTTTAAACTGCACAGATTCTATCACTCGGCAATTAAAAATATGGCACACGTTCAATGTTATTCTTAAAAATGATCAAAATTGCGATATGTCAACACTTCGCTTTCGATGCTTTGCTAACGCTCGTATCTTAAAAATTTAAAGGATTCCTTTTCAAGGCCTATAGTTTTTTATGAAGTGAGAACATCTAATGATGCCGAAGGCCTGTTGCAAAATGAATACTAACAACTCGATAACTCCGCTACATCGTATCTGTTTGGACATAACCAGCGTTTATACATGTAAAGCACGAAAACTAACTTAGTTATAGCATCGCAACAGCAAATAATCTATAATTTGCAGACCATTCCTCCGAACAGAATCTCCACGACAAAATAATAATTATCGACCATAAAAATGTGAATTTTTGAAATTTATAATTAGCTTTAAACGTAAAAAAAGAAAAAAAATTATGCTGAAAGTTAATCACAGTGCAATTATAGAAAAATATCTGCAACATGTATAATTGTCTGTTATTCTAGTTTTAAAAATTGCATGTTAAACTCATGAATCAAGAGTTCGAATTCCGATTTTACGCACCAATTATGTCGGTTGTTGTGACCGCTTTCAAGGTTTCACCTTTAAGCTTCAACTATTTTTGAATCGCGCATACGATTGTTTTAATCTGAAAAGCATGTTTAGGCGCCTCTTTTGTAAGTCCAGATAAGGCATTAAGCATTAAAGCCGTTTAGAAAAAGTAAAGAACGTATCAAGCATGATTCCAAGGTGACAATTAATTTGATTAGAGTTGTGCGTGTAGAACCTGTCACTAGACAACCTCAATGGACAAGTAGAGCCTGTTATAAAGATTTTCCAACCAGCTATGGAAAAAAGCTCCATAATTATAGATCGTTAAACAGATCCTTAAGAGATACGTCATAATTATAATTGATGGGTTTGGTATCTCGTTTCCTCCTTTTCTCCAGCAAAACAACTTTTGCAGATGTTTTTAATGGTTTCTCTTACAAGCTAAACAATTCTTGCTTTAATAATAACGTTGATGGCGAAATGTTAATGTTTTCGGATAATTAATGCTTGTTTAAAGTTAAACGAAGTTAATATATTTTAATTGTTTTAAACGGAGTTTTAGGTGATTTGCTAGCTTGACATCTTCTTCAAGATTCCCTGGAGGATTTTTTTTTTAAATCTTTTTTTCTTTTCGAGCGATGTACTCTTACTTTTTGGAAATTCGGTCAGACTAGAAGAAGGCTACACGTCGATGATTTTTCTTGAATTTTTAACTGGAAAAAGTAGAATTATAAAACACGCATCGATAACTGCATTCTGCTGGTGATGCAGGTGTGCTGTTGTAGCCAATAACGCAATGGCGTGCATGCCAGATGCCAAAATAGCAATTGTCTGAATTATAAGTAATTCGGTCGAGGGGAAAAAGAAAATGCTTTACAGAAATTGAGAAAAACGTTTGAAAGACAACGTCATCGTTCACTACCCCAGGCGTAGAAGTATTATGTCTTAAGCTCAGATGGTGTTACTAAAAGTTAGCAGTGCTGTTCAATGATGCAACTCCGGAAAATTTAATTAACTCTAGGTTCAATGAATAATCCGTCCAAACAATATCGCGGACTTAACTTCTAACCTGAGTCATTCGCCTTCGGGCGAACGGCATAATTAAAAGCCCATTAGTGGCTTGTAGCAGGATTATCATCTAGTTAGACTTAACACTGTTATGTCGGATATTATCTGCAGAAAGCACTTGACGGATTTGTTGCCTCTGTGGCAAATCCTTAAGTAGGTTATTTTCCATACTTTAGCAACTTGTCTTTTGTTTTACAGGTTTGGTTTACGTGAATCTCAACACGCCTAGTATATATTTATCATGTTTCTCGACATTATTCACAATTTACTGTTAAACATCCCTACTCAAACTCGGATAAATTATAAAATATAAAAACTTCAGGGATTATTTTTAAAATATCGCTGGTATAAATATTATATAAAATAATATTTAGAGTTGTTGACAATTATTATTTTTAAACAAGAAATTTTGCACTCGAGAAAATCGCATGACGCAAATCATTTTTAGAGATAAAAACTGGAATTTGTGGTTTGTCCTTCGGAAAGGCCTAGACCTATGCTGCGGTTTGACTACTAATTACCTAATCACTTAAATTTCCCAAGGTTGCAGCAATCAAAAAGGTTTATCAAAACTGAGATGATATTCAAGAGTGAACTTGAAGTTTACATTGCGTATCAGGATTAAAATTATGGAAAGTTGCAAAGCACAACAACACCAAATAAAACCGTATGAATTTTTATCACGAAGTTATATTTGTTCATCTGTAACTGTTCTTGATAGTTTCCTAATGTGTGTAGTTGTGTAAAAAATGACCATCTGGCATTTTGCCGCATTAGTTACAAATTCGTCAGCTGGTAAAAAATATTTTTCATAACAGAGGGTTCATGTTATGTGTTTCAATTAGTTTGCTTCAGGCGATGAAAATTATTATTATATAAGTATGTTTAGTTGCCAAGACGGATGCTTTACGAATTTCTGCAAGTAGAACAGTAGCACTTAATCTACAACAAAATTTACTCCATAGCCCGATGGCAAAGAAAGAAACACCTGGAAAATTTGGGTTGCAAATCCCAAAAACCAGGAGCTGTTTGATAGCAAATACAACTTTGATATTGATAAGGAGGGCAATATATTCTTTGCATCAACTTTTTCCGAATAATGAGAATTCAATTGGTGAAAATGGAAAACAAGAGGAAGAAAAAAGGAGCATCGTTGGGTGTCGACAATAATAAAAGTAAAATAAATCAGTATCATTTATCACGGATAACGATCTGCTGTCTGTTTGGACTACACTGATGACAACTGCGATATCTAGTAAAATTAACGATATATTGCCACAGATTCAGTTATATAATTCCAGCAGGAAATTTTCTTTGGTCCTTCAGGCAATACTAAACAGTAGGGAAGGAGAAAAAAACATTGAAATGGAGGAAGTGAACGCCATATAAATTTCTTAGATCTAGTTTATGGCAAGTTTGACAGCAAGATATACGATATAGTAAATTTGCGAGAGATTTGGCTCATCCAAAAATCCGGTTTTAATTAGAATTGGGCACACTTTGATAACTTTATAAACATTTTCTGAATTATGTACTTGATAAAGTGTGAAAGCATATTGCAAATGCAAAATATAGAATGGTATAATGTTTGGATATTTGGATCTCTCTCTCTCTCTCTCACTTCTCTTGGCTCTCATTGATAATGAAGATTGATAGGGAGAGGCACACGGGTTAAAATCTAGCTGTTCTCTTACAAGTGGACTTGACATTTTGGCCTAAACGACCACTGCTACGAATTCTATAACGATGATGGATCAGTAGTTAGAGCACCTAGGGCACTTTCCGACCAATGAATGGACACGGCGACAGGTGTGACGAATCTATGCTCTTTTGGCCTACTTGGTACCAGAAATCAATTTTGATTCCGTTGTTCCATCTCCAAAAATATTGCTCACATATACATATGGGAACAACTAGTTCTGATAGATTTGAGATGGAATCGTGTTACTTGCATTCTATCTCTTAATTATAGAAAAATAAATGTGAATGTTGCGAAATATGATATTTTTTTCCACGTTTTCAAACAACTTAAAACGCTATCTAGCGCCTTTATATAATCACTAAAATGATCAATAAATGGAAATTTTTCTATCCAAAAATATGGCAATTTTCTAGATCGTTCTAGATGATCTAAGGATTATTTCGGTCTGTCAAACGACAAAAATAAAATTCGAATTATTAATTAATGGCTAAAAAATAAAATTAGAAAATAAAGACAAAAATAACTGTGTGTAATGATAGTCCTTCACGCGTAATGATAAATTACATAAAGATTTAATCTTTAAATAATGGAAAATAAAATTTATATATCGTTATTTCCGCATGTATTGATCATTAGAAAATTCTCATTTATTCACTTTGTCCGTGCGACAATCCGACAAATATCTGGAGACATAAAAATTTCAGGAGGTCGTTACTTGATACCCAAATTATTAATTTTGAGATTCTATTAATTCTGATGTTCCTATATGAACTTGTAACAAAATGGTAGCAGTGCGAAATTTTGAAAAACCGACCGAATTTTTCGCATATCAATAATGAAGTTTGTTCATTTCTTAATGGAAATTTTTTGGCTATATTTACAAATATCACTTTTCAAATGCATGTAATTATACAGATTAACTTATACTATTTAAAATAAACTTTGTCAATAACGCTGTGATGTGTCTAGACATGTCACAGACTAATTTTTATAATCATTTCTTTAAAACATGTCCACAGTTTACTACATTAAAATGTCGTTAAGGCTATTCATAGTTTAATGTACTGATTAGGTATATTTTATCATACTGTACAGTCACTAAGGTAGCAACAGTATATAACAATGCATATCACCTTTCTATCACTATAATATGATACTGCCAAGCTGTATAATACTTCGATTTTTCTTCGTGAATGGCACAGTTTATAGTTCAATTTTAATATCTTTAAGCGAAAAGTCTTCAAGTTTCGATGGATCCAATATAATTGTAAAATATTTTTAATCAATAATAGATAATATTGAAGTAGCTGAACCATTTATAAATTTATCTACGATTTTATAAGCACACCTAATTTTTATTTTAGAAAAATTTTGATGGATTCGAACCATCAAAACTCTCCTATCTATTGTCCTGATTCAGTATGACTTGCATATAGTTTAACAGACTTCAACAACACTTTTAAGAATTATTCTCTCTCCATTCTAAACACTTTTAAATTCAAATCCATCAAAACATTGGCATATCACGGGGATTAATTCGTAGAACTCATATTGTTGGCGGTTTCTTCTGCTTAAAAAAAAGAAAAATCTTGAAAAATCAGAAAGAAATATTTAATCATCACAATACATTTTTAATAATGTTCGGGTCTTATTAGCTTCGCATCATTAAGAAATAATTTGCGTGTAAGAACGAAAACCTTTATACGTCATTACGAATGTTTCAGGAAAGTTTTAATGCATATATCAGATAAACATGTAAGCTTATCTGATATTTTATAAATTTTAGGCATTTCTCGTTATAAAGGAAGTTTTTCCCAGGGAAAAATATCAAATATAAATTTATTCAAGTAAATTCTTTCAAAAACAAAGGCCTAGAAGAGTTTTTAAAAATCAGTTTTTCATACTAGCAAACTGAAAAAAATATATACCGTATATATATTTCTACTATCTAAAAACATTCGTGTCTCAATAACTGTTCTGAATCTTTTCATAATCATATATTTAAAAAAAAAATATTTTTTTCTGAGTTACTACCTACGTTTATGTTCTTTCAGATCGAAGATTATCGCATTTCTCCATCTTAAAACTGTTATTCCGTCCCACTTACATATTTTTATCAAGTACGAATTTTTCTACACTGACATTCAAACAAAACATTCTCACCTGACTGTTGAATGTAAAATTATAAAGCATATAATAATTTTTTTTCTACACTATGTTGTGATAAAGGGTTAAATGTCTTCAAACAAACAAGTAAAGATACAACAACCCGATGACTATTCTTCTGGCCTGAATGATGAGTACAAAACGTGTTTACGTGCTAAGGAATTTAGTATGACTCGGAAAAATTTTTCTACTAAGCTTTAATCGGAAAAAAAATAAATTTTACTTGAATTTGATGCTAAATATTCCAAAAAAATTCAATTTTTTAATCGAAGTTTCGCACTTTTTGTAGTTAAAAAAGGAATTATTATTATTATTTAATATAAATTAACATGCAAGTATCGATATTTAATTTTATATAATATTATCGCACTTAGCTATAAATATTTTTTGAAGTGGTTAAATGGATAAATTAAAATTTTCGTAATTTTATTAATTAATTTAAAATATAAACACATCATTCGACGTCGCCATTAATTTTTAGATATGCGCCCTCTAGTTTTTTTGAAATTTTTTCAGAAGTATTAAAAAAAATATGATGATGATAAAAACGCGAGCGAGAAAGTATTAATAAGAATAAAAATGTTGGAGATAAACTTACTTGGGAAGACGGCGAATAAGTGTAACCGAACTGGGTGTATGACATACTCCTGCACCCCACGGAGGTGGGAATAATACTTGGTTGGTCGATCACCACTTTTCCCCTAGAAAAACAGCGCCGGAATATATGAGGTTTAAAGTTAGTCCCACTATTTACATACACGGAATGTATTCTCCACACTTAACACAGGACCAACCAACTCGATCCAGACAGAGCCTCGGGCTTACTTCTGACAACATCCACGACATGGCATCTCACTTTGGGGTTTTGTAGCAAACGTTGTCGACGACAACTACGAAACATTCTCTCCATCTCCCCCCGAACCCCCTTTCTCAATGTAGAGGCCGGAAATAACATC
>WUQG02263401.1:0-20131 GCA_011317285.2 Androctonus mauritanicus | reverse complement strand
CGTGCTCATTTAGTTGATTGATTAACATTTTTTACTTATAAAAGAAACTTACAATATAATATTGTGTGTTAATATTTAGTATTTTTTTGATAATTAGTTAAGTAACAAAAATATATTATTTTTTATTTTTCTGTTTTGTTCTTTAATATAATAAATCTTTTTTTCTTGTACACACACTTATATTTTCTCTCATTTTACAATAAAAAAGTTCTGATCAGACAAATATTTTTTAGTCTATTTTCTATTGGTTAGTATAACCAATAAAAAATATACATTAAAAATATTACTGCAATTTTATTATTTATACTGACCAAGAATTTAAATTTTATTGATCAAAAAACAAAATTTTACCAACCAAATAAAATTATACTGACAAAATGCAATTTGATACTGACATTTAATTATTTATATTGGCCAAAATATCCATATACATTGACCATTTATTTTACAAAATACTTAACATTAATTAATAAAAATACTGACCAAATAAATAAAGTGAACGAAAAAGAGGCGGAACGAGCAATATCCCGCACATCAGATTAGATAGATATTTGATGCAATAGGACGTGCGCAGTGAAAATTTTAGAAAATTGAGCATGCGTATTTGGATATCATTATTCAATGCACGTGCTTTTGATTAAGTTAAAGTAGCATGAGACCAAGGTAAACGCATTAGCATGTCGTCTCTGTACGCCGCCATTACTCGATAGGTAAACAAATGTTCCAGAAATGTTGATTTGCTGTGGAAACAATGTCATGAGTATCGTCGATTTAATTAACAACTTTGCCAAGGATCACAGCTAGCGATGAGTTAGGAAATGGTCATGTGACTAGAGAAATTGCATCTGACGTCAGATCTCAGTCGATGATATTGACTAGATTGCGACCGACCTACTGATGTTTGCGGTCTCTCTCGACATAAATATATGACGTAAACAACATGTTATATATACAAGTTACACGTGAAGTTCTTATTAGCTATTCACGCTATTTCATATCGATTTTCTATTGATTATTAAAAAATACCAAATGCGCAGCTTACGATAAAAAAAAAAAAAAATAACAGAAAAGCTCAATAAAAATAAAAGCTTAATAAAAAAAAATTAGAAGGTTTTTAGTGATCATTAGAACTGCATTTCCCAAACTATGTTCTGCGAAAGATCAGTAAGTGTTCCGTAAAAAATTATGAAAATTAATATAAGCCTCATATGATTTTAAATTTCTCTGCCAAGTTGAAACTGGAATCGCTAGCTAATTTTACTATTTTCATGTATATTTGTTTCATTTTCTTAACTTCTATACTTACTTGCCTAATTTATTAATATTAATAATTATTAATAACTACCTATACTATAAAATAACCAAGGTGTTCCGTAAAAATTTCAGGATTTCTGAAGTGTTCCATAATAGAAAAAGTTTTGGAAACCTTGATCTATAGCACAATTTTCTGGTTTTAGAAAAGAATTCTATATATAATATATGTATAGAATTATGGCATTCATAAAATGAAAATTCTAATACAATATATACTGTTATTATATATAGTGGAATTTTTTCCATTTTATGAATACCGTTATTTTCTATTATCTATAATATACAAACTAAATATTTTTGTATTCTAGGATACAAAAACATTTTTGAAAATAAATAAAAAAAATATTACCTGAAAACACGTTTAATATATAATTACAGTAATTGGAATCTATAAAAAAATTTTAAGTTGATATAAATGAGAACAAACATTTAAAATGGAAAAAAATTTAGATATATATTATTCGTGATTTTAACATTTTACATAGGTTGAATAGAATTCCGTATAAAGAATTACTCAACACTATATAGTGTTACTCAATAGGTCATTCACCTCTTTTCAACAAGCTATAAAAGGGAAGTAGGCAGTCAGAGATGGCAGACAAAAAATTGCGGAGTAACAGATACCATTGGTGGGAATAGTTTAGGAATGTCCTGCATCTTTCCATCTTCTTTAATAGAGAATATAGAGTATTCACTACCGTGATTAACGTGATGTTTATTTTAAATACTATACAGTGGAAAATTAATTTTTTAGGAAACACATTTAAATAGTTTAGATGGAATTTTTTTTAAATATAAAAACGAAATAAGTCCGAATTCTCAACGAAAATACAATAAATGTTCGAATAAAATTCATTTACAGTATATAATTGATCAGTTAGAATATATCTGTTCCAAAATTTTTAATGCGCACTTCATTAGGGTGTGTAAAAAATGTTCAGGAATGTGCATTTTTTTTTTGCTCATAATTCATGTCGTTTATATTGGGTGCGTACTATTTTTCTTTTACTGATAAAGGGGTGCACAGTTAAAAATGTTTGACCTTTTTTTTTTAAATAAATGAAATTGGATTATTATTAAAGATGCAGCAATAATCTCAATTGATCATTTTTAAATTTCGAATAATTCATGTGACCGTTTCCATTAACAGAATTATACATTTTGCACTTTGAAAATGATCAAAATTGAACCATTATACGTCGTTAATGATGTAATGTTTCGATAATTGTCAGTAGACTTCTGAGATCCTGTAACAGATCCCAAGATTGCTGAGAATTTCGTTCAAAAGGATATTTGCGCAAGATATTACTTCACCACCGATGAACATCTTTTTTTCTTATAACGTTAGTAACATTAATTCTGTATCGATTATGGTATTTTTAATATATATGTTTGTATAATGGGCGTAATAATATGCGAATTTCGATGCGTTATATGTTTTGCGTAAATGTTATATTATTTACGCAAAACGGATATCTTGCTAATAGAAGAATAGAATTTTACTGTAATTATTTTTAATAGGTTTGGTTTCCTAAATATATAGGGTCCCAATAAACTAATTTCATTCAAATGATATATTTATGGATATATTGCTTAAAAATACATGAAGACCTCGCTTAACGCTGTTTCGATATAATGCGTTTTTTTTCGAATTCTATATTTTTTATTGATTCACTTTGGCGCGTTTTTTCAAACTGTTATACTCGCATAAATCCTAAATCGTGCGAATTTGTTGCCTGTACTGTCTCGCAATGCGTTTGACTTATGTAATGCAGTGCAGTACATACGAAAGTCTGCTGCGGAACTTGCAACGAATTTTCTCAAAACAAATTTAAGCACTATTACAGAAATTGGAAATGGATCAGTTTATCAAAATTTGGATCATTTTGTATAAAGTTTAAAAGCAAGACGAAGTGTCGTGGATGCATTGTCTTGCTATCGACAATGCTTGATGAACGAAAGAGGAAAAGGCAAACGATGTTAGATGACGACTTAACGAAAAACAAAGTATCAAATGAGGAAGAACCTTCATCATAAATTATTTACGTGAATGTTTTTGATTTTCATGAATGAGGTGTGAATACAAATCGATATTAGCAATAAAAAAATGTCTTGAGTTTAATACAATAGTAATAATACATGTTACAAAATAAAAGAAAAATGGTATGTGTGTATTTTTTTTATTGTCCTGTTTCACTTATCTCCATTATTTACGTGTTATGACCTCATTTAACGCTTTCATTTAGCGCTTGTTTTTTTGGAACGTATACCCCGCATTAAACGGGGTCTTACTGTGTATAAATCTCTTTATTAAGTCGGTAATAATGATGACACATATCGATCATTTTCAATAGGCAGTTAGTGGACCAAAACAACTGAATTTTATTCACACCAGATATTTTCACAAATTATCGTGATGAAAACAGATAAGTAATCCTAATTAATTCATGCCTCATTTCACTTCATTTTGGAATGGAAAGAAGCAAAAATTATGTTGAGTCGAATGGGAAGAATCATGATATATTATACACTTATCATTAACTTGTTTTGTTAATAATAATTAATAATAATTTAATTAACCGCAAATTGTTGTTGCAAGTTTTTAATGGAATGAATATAGCATGAATATAGCACAAGATGTTCAGGAAGTACTCCCAATATTTAAAAAATAAATTCATGAAAAAATATCTACAGCATTTTCCCAAAATAATTTTAATGTTAAAAGTATAGAAAAGTAAATTTAATAATTACAGTATAGTAGAATGCGTAAAAAAAATTTGGTCGGGTAAGAGTATTAAATAGCAATATGTTTTTTTTGTGATTAGTGGCAGGTGACAGTTCTGACATGAAATGTGATGTGATGGTGATTGTATTGCAGACATGTTTTGTGTGTGCTTCGAATAATACTATATTCAGTATGATTTAAGGAAATATTTGAGCTATCTAATGTTTTATTATTTTAAGAGAGAGAGAAACTTTGAGTAGCGAATATCTAGAAACGATTATTTTGTCCTGAAAAAACCATTGTGTAGAGTATGAAGACAGGTTTTTCATTATCTCCGCTTCCTCAATAAGGAGCATTATTCAGTTATCAGATATACGATACTGTTGGGTAAGATTATCCTGCTAATAATGGGGCAAAAATACGCAATGCACATTCTTATCCCACCATAATTAAAAGTTGAACGAAGTATGAATAAATTATAAAATGTTCTCTTTAAATTATAATTTTATTTCTTTATTTTTTGAATGTTTAATTAATGTTTAGTTTAATGGTAATTTGATGATTAAAAATATGTCTAAGAATAACACACATTCAGTTCTTAAGATATATTTTTGATTAAATAATTCGTTATACTTGTGTTAATATATTTAATTTTGCCTTTTTGCTCTTTAGACAAGATTTTAATTTGGCATTTTGCTTTTCACTTCAAATATAGTCTATATATTACTCAGATGTATCAAATATATAAAAAATGCCTGTACCTTTTTTTTTATCATGTACTGTCGTGAAGGAATATTCGATTACAAAAATATTTTTGAAACACGTTTTCCATAATAAAACGAATATGCATATTTAGCAAATTTGCATATGGAGTGAGGCAATATGTAAACATGTCGGGATACTGAGGAAAATGTGTTAATTTAGAAATTCAAATAAGTTTTTTTTTTCGTTCTGTGTGTACACTGTTTCCAAGTCTAACTTTTAGAAGATGCGAAAAATATTAATTCGTTTAATTCCAATAATAATGCATATAATGTTTAACGAATAGATTTGTTTCTTTATGATGATTTTATTTGACAGTAAGACTTTTGATGTAGATGATTTGTTTTTCTTTCGAAATTTTGAATTTAAAATCGATTATAGCTTTCATGAATAGTCTGAGCCAGTATCCAATATTTAAAAAAAAATATATATATGCTATTATTTATTTTGTATGTGTTATATTTTATATTTAAGTGATAAATATATTTAAGCTTTAAACTGATCTGTGGGAAAATTCCTCAAATTGTTTATTGATTTAATATTCAATAAATATCTAATTTATTGGACTACAGCCTATAAAGCTAAAGTTGAAACTCTATCAGACGGATGCTTCGATATTATATCTACTTATTATTGCCAGAATATTTTTAGTTCATTTTTTTAATATAAAATTAATTTTAAATTTTTTGAGTTCTAATTTTTATTAAATCCTAAAATAGCTAAAACTGCATATTATGAATTTTGAAACTTTTCATCGAAATTCTGAAAAAATAAGAAAAAATAGCGGGAAAATGAATATCATATATACTATTACAATATACTGAACTGAAATATGTGAGAGAGAGAATTTTAAATAAAATTTTTATCGTATTTGATTGGGGATTTTTAATTTTTTTGATGTAACAGCATGTAGTTTGTTATGCAGTTATACAGCCGTAGTTTGTTAGTTTTTTTTCTAATTACGATGATTTCGTTTAACATTTATTTTGATTTCCCGTATTGGCTGATTAATATGATAAAAGCTTATCGTATTCGAAACAAAATAATTTCACTGTTTTTTTTTATTTGGTATGGAAATAAATTGTTATGAGGGGAAACTAGGAATAATGCGAAAAGCAAGCAAGGAAAGCAAGCAGATAATGCTAATTTGTTGTAATATCAATTATTTATGAAATGGATCAGCCAAATTGAGACAACGTTTAAAGCTATCACTCATAAATATTCTGGCAATACTACCGTAATTTTGCCATTTGTCATTTTTATTTTGCCCTTCTCTTTAGAAAAATTTTTCTTTCTATATTAAATATTTATCAGTTCCAGTATTTATAAAGATGATACGATATACTCCCCGATTAATCGGGGCAGGGGAAAATTAATTACTCTGGATAATCCGCAAAATATAAAAAATTTG
This sequence comes from Androctonus mauritanicus, assembly GCA_011317285.2. Classification (NCBI taxonomy): domain Eukaryota; kingdom Metazoa; phylum Arthropoda; class Arachnida; order Scorpiones; family Buthidae; genus Androctonus; species Androctonus mauritanicus. The sequence continues at coordinate 13,919 of WUQG02263401.1, read as the reverse complement.
AATTATGGACAATATACATTAATATAAAAAACAAATAAATTGCATATATACATATATCCAATAGTTTTTACAATTTATTGAAAAAACAAGTAATTGATTTATTTACTGCAAGGAATTATTGCAATATTTTTTATAATTTGATTTTAAAAATTCTTATTACTAAATGTTTAAGATGTAAAAAGGAAAAAATTTCATGATTCAGAAGGGAAAAATTTCATGATATAAGTTTGATTTAATTTGATAATAAAATGATTTATTTTACAGATCAAAGTATATTTTTATGCTTTTAAAGTGCATATACCAAATCAAAATAAATTTCAGATAAACTGTGTTTATACTCTGGCAGCTTGTAACTGGTAACTTCATATTATATTGTCTTCCTTGGTAGTATTTATTTATTCACTGCAGTTATTGTATACAAAAATTTATAAATATATCTTGATAAAATATTCTGTATTCTCGAGATTCTGATTGTTTTCAGTTTTATAATTAAATTGCTATATAAATTTTTTTTAAATCTAAATAATGTTTTTGATTTCTAAATATAAAAGGACTATCAGAACTTTGAAATAAGAATATTTGTTTTTTCATCATACTGTATCGATATTCACTATCTTTTTAATATTTAGTCTAATAAATGGATATTTATAGAACAGTTCCATTTTTACCTAAATTCCTTGACATTAAATTGCTCTTATTACATTAACTCCATATAGTGAAATTAATAATAAACTTTTTAAACGATAGTTGTATAAATTATTTTTACTTCAATATTTTAGGCTTATTATAAACAATGTTACCTTCTCATCTGCTCAATTGTTCGATTTTCCAAAAACATTTCAGATAAAATACATACAAATTTGAATTTAATCTATTGTTTCTCTTGATTTTTTAGGTTTTATGACCAAATGTAAATGTTTTTTATGTAAGAAGTTTTAATATAGTCGCTTGTTGTTTTAGTGTTTTTGATGATATTAGTAGGAAAATATTCGTTCTTGGGAAAATTTTGCCGGTTTAAGATTTTTTTTATAAAAACGATGAGAAAAATAGCAATTTTTCGATGACATACTATATTTCAACATTGATATATAAAACAAATACAGTATTTTTGCAATTTTTCAAATTTTATCTTCATAGCCATCATGTAGAAAATGAAAATCTATTACGAAATGATTGATAGTTTCCAATACTTAAAAATATTTTATTTATAAAGTGTCTCAATAATAAATAATACATTAATAATAATAATTAATAATTAATAATAATTTATTATTATTATTATTATGTTAGCAATATATTGTTATGTTAGTATTATTTGTGGGGATTTTATTAATTTTTTAATATTTATAAATTTTAATAAACAGTGTCAAATATAATAGTTAAGCCAAATAGACTAAACTGTTTTAAACCAACAATATTTCTCTTATAACAAAATTTGTTATAGCATCTAAAGCAATACTAGCCTATATAAATGTTGTTTAAATATAGTACAATTACAATAATGAAAACATTTGGTGCAGAGATAAGTTTGCTGTGTACATTTATTATAATAGAAAATATTTAAATTTTTAATAATTATTTTCTTAGTTTATATGACTGCTACAAACATTAGCTTCTTCCCATTCAGCATCAATATAGTTACCAAAGCTTACACTAATTCTAAAGATTGTAAGGAGAAACCAATTGATGTAGAATATAGAAATTTATTGCTAGCCTTTAAATTTTCTCTAATATCTGGCTTTTATTCCATTGGAAAGTCTCTCTAAGGTAAGGATTCTTAGTCCTTTTTGTTCCATGGACTCTTTTTGCCTGTTTGTTGAAGGCCATGGAACCCTTCTCAGAATAAAATTTTTAAATGCACAAAATAAAATTACAAAGGAAATCAGTTATATTGAAATACAGTTAAAATAAAAATACATGATAGAGTAATATATTTTTTTTTCTTAGCACATTGAATAATCAAGAGGCACGGCAGTGACTCTAAGCCAGGTACAGTAGTCACTGATTGACTATTATTACTGGAGTCATTATAACCAAATTTCAACTCGCTGTCCTAATTTAACTCGCTGGTCCTAATTTAAATATTATTAATCTGATAATTACATTTGAGAACAGTATTCAATAGGATACAGATTTCTAAATTTGAAATTTCATTCCAATTAATAATAGAATTAGAGCGATTTTAAAAATTGTAAATAGCGAAAAAAGTGTCATTTTTCTTCTCCTCCTCCTATGCAGACACCTCTACAGGTCGCATCGTTTAACCGATATCAATGAAATTTGGGATATAGGTGTTTCTTTGTTTACTTGTGGTCCCCTGAAAATTTGAGCACAATCGGGTCAAAACAAAGGGGGAGAAAGGGGATCCGGTTTGCATAAATGCCTTTACATATTGCATTGCTTAACTGATTTTGATCAAATTCAGAATATAGGCATAGTGTAGTTCTCTTAAAATCATCTAAAAATTTTGGTGCAATTGAGCTAAAATTAAAAGATGTAAAAATGATGATTTTTCTTCTCTAGAAATGTTTCTATAGATCATATCATTTGACCAATTTCGAAGAAATCTGGGATGTAAATGTGGTTTATGTTAATTAATCCTCTCTAAAGAAGTGCAGCCCAATAGGACCAGAATGAATAAAGTAGAGGCCCGTTTATCACTAACTCTTTTACTTCTCATCTCGTTCAACCGATATCGATGAAATTTCGGAAGTAGAGCACAATTGGGCTAAAATAAAGATGGTATTATATATACATTTTTATTATCATTATTTTAATTATATAAGTTGCTCAACAGATATGCCCATATAATATTCTTTCCTCAAGAAATTTTTCTGTTAGTATACATTCATAGATGAAATGCTTGATGGTGACACGATGTTCTAAGATAAAAAAAAATTTAATTGTATATCAATAACCTATAATGTCATAGAAAAATGTGTTATCTTCATGTCTCTTTTGTACAACAACTGAAAAATGCTATTGTATTTTTTCAGATTGTATGTTATTATTATTGACGGTGATGAATCTGGATGAAGAAGCTTGTAATATATCTGACAGAAGCGAGAAGTTGGCAAAGTGAGTGATATTGCTTTTCTCTTCTTGTGACACACGAGGACATCCAAATTCCTGTTCCTGGGAAATATGTTTCCGCGTTATTAATTCATAAAGCAGGAAAGTATCACGTTTTATTTTATTTATGATGCGTTCAGGATAGAAGAGATCTTTGTCCCAGTTATTTTATAGAGATTGAGAGCGCTCAGACGAAAGAGCAACATCTCACTTTCTCTCGGCTATCTTATTTTTCTGTGAGGAGCAGGAACAATATATATATATATGTATGATTTTGTTGCATACTTGTAAGGATCGAAAGAATTTTATCGTTAACAGAAGCGTATAAAATATTAATAAATATAAAAAAAATCGATTTAACTTTCCACAATGATTTACTTTCTAGCTTTTTTGTATGGATTCGAAAAGAATTTTCCAAATTGTGAGTTATTGATCCTGTTTCTCTTCGCCATATTAAAACAAAATGGCAATTGATTTAACTTTTATTAGATTTATATCCTATAATTATTTGAATGGAATTTAGTTGAGTCGCTTATATGAGATATCTTTGATTGAATTTCTAGGAAAGATTTTTCTTTTTTACTTTAATCTTTTCTTATTTTCATAAAGAAAAGGAGATTTTTGGAAAATTTTCTTTCGTGAGGATTCTGATTCTCTTCTTCTTATTCTCTATCAAACAAGGAACTTTAAGGGAAAGGATTATATATTCTTTACTAAAAATAGACGTGAATGGTATGGCAAATAATCCAAAAAATTCATCAAAGGCACAAATAAAATTTTGTTTATTATTCTTCGTCTAAAGAAATGCAAACGAGAGAAAATAAATGCATAAATTGATATAGGAAGAGAGAATTTTTTTACTGAAGATGAGAGATGCATTGTTCTGTTTTCTCTTCATTTATTTCTTCAAAAGGTTTTAGAAGGATAGAAAGGAGGAAAAAAAATTCTTTTCTCTACGAAACACACTAATTTTCTAATTATTCTCTCAGGAAAACTCGTTTTTAAAGGGAAAGAAAAGTTTTAGTTTAATATTTTGAGGATTTTAGAAAGAGTATTACTTATTTTTTGCAAAAATTATTCTCTACTGTCCTGTTACTTTATGTTGAACTTTAATATGGATTAAACATTCAAGTATCATAATAAAAAACATAATTAACGATCGTAATGAAGAAAGTATCAGTAGATTTTTCTTATTATTATGGTTATTAAGCTTACTTGTTAAATCTATCTCATTACAGTGGTCTTGTAGTCATTATATCAGATGTTTACTCTTAAACTGTATGCAATTTACTGACATTACCTGTTCCTTTCAACAGTTATAAATTTTATTAAATTCTACTCTCATATAAATTAATAAATATAAGCATCTTAGATGCGTGCCTAATTAAGAAGCGTGTAAAATACATAAAAGGAGATTTTTAAAATTTATTTTTATCGAATTATTCATTTTTGAATGATTACTACGGATTTATTAAAATGTAAATTTGTGATAAATGGTTTAAATTAGCGAAAAGTTTCTGCTGTAATGACTGACTTAATAGCATCTCCCAGAGTGACAATGAACGTTAACCTCTTTCTAAATCGTTCGTACGACTTTCTAGCAACATAAAAGTAAAAATAGAATTTGCTATTTAAATAATTGGAATTTTGTTGCATCTCATGAACCAAACTTCAAATAATTATTTCCATTCTTTCTCTAGGGGGTATCTTCAACTTTTGTCTTTCTTTCTTAGACACTCAATTGGCTTCCGTTCTGACAAGCTTCGTATTGATTTTTCTCTTAAACTAGTTTAATTCAAAAGACAAATGCCGCAACAAATCCTATAAACTATCCACTTAGCTCTATTAATAAGGTAGTGGGCGTAGATTTTCGTTTATTCAGTTGTGTTGCTATCCGATAATATATTAGTCATGTTTGAAACCTTTTGAAAATAAATTTTCCAAGAAAATAGGTGTAAAAGAGGAAAGGAAAACGTGATGCATTTTCTACTGTTTCTTATATATATAAAAAAGAAAAAGTGCTGTAGTAAAATGTGCATGTTATATCTTGTTTGAATTATATATATTTCTAATACTTCATCTTCTGATTTATAGCACGACTTCTGTACTCTTGTTTCGTTTTTGTTATTCTATCTTGTGATTTCTAGCAGAGTAACACGTTTCATATCAAGTTCTCTAACAGATCCATTCTCCTTCCTGAAATTCTCCTTTCAATATTTGCTCTTATCTTCTCCGTAATGAAGATTGATTTATCAATATCTCTTAGGTGGTGATAATTTCCCGTTTGCATCATTCTATATAATAAAATACGTCCCCATCTCTAACAGTTTACCTACTGCACATTATATTTAACTGAAGATACCCATACCTCTCTCTGTTTTATATCTTTCCGTTATATCTTTCAATCTTTTTTTTTTATATATGTTGGTTATCTTCCTGTTTTGGATTTTTTTAGTTATTATTGTCAGCATTTCTAATATCAGATTTATAATAAACCAGTTTTCTTTCGAATAATTTGACTATTTATTTTGAAAATTCAAACAAAAACTGTTTCTAATATTGTTTATTTTTTTTAAATTTATCATTGTTTACACGTAAATTCTCTTTTGTTTTATTTTCATTTGCTGTAAACATCTCTCAAAAATATTATCCGACGAAGCGTGTTCTTGCATTTTCTTGCTTTATGTTTTTTTCTTCTGAAGCTGAAATCACTATTAATTTAAAAAAGTGCAATATCATTTTTCTGAATAATCCTCTTAAGTCTATAACACTTCTTTCTTGTAACTTATTCATTTCTCATGGTATATTCTGTTAAAATTTTGATAGCAAAGAAATTCAGTATTCACTGTGGATTGTTTGGAACCAGCAATTGATAAACAAATTAATTCTACATTTCAATTTTTTATCATTAATATTTTTTTTCCATTTTTTTCATGTAACATTCTCCAGTTATTCTTCGAACGGCCCTGAGTTCCTTTATAAAAATGTTGTTTCAGTTTTCTCTGATTGATTGCATTTCAGTTTCTACTCATTTTTCAATTGTTCTGTTTATACCTAGCGTTTTTATCATTTAACATCTATAAATATCATTTTCCTTTATGAATTTTTGATTATTATAAGTTTTATCATCTCCATTAAGAATAAATTATTCCGAGAATCAATATTTTTCTGTTATAGAGTCATATTAAATTTTTATATTGGTTTTTCCTCACAAAAATAAAAAAACTTTTATTGTTATTATTTTTTCCCGCCATCCAATTTACTTTTCTTTCTATCCTACATCTGGTATCTTAACTGTTATCTTCTAATATCATTATCAGACATCATTAGATCACAATTTTATTTTCTTTACAGTCGCTTGCTGATGATAGCCTTTAGAGTCTCATTTATCCAAAATTCCTTTTTAGTATATTTGACAATGAGAATATTTCTAAATTCCTCAGTAATGTCTCTTTTTTTTTTCTACTAACGATTGAAAGCATTAATGAATCTTTTTCTTGAAATTTCCCATATTTTTTTCTGATTCTCGTGAATTTCTCTAGATGTTCAGAATTAATAGAAAGATTTATAGGTCCTCAATCTTTTAGCAGTGAAATATGAATAGCTAGTAAAGACAAATGTGCATTATCAAAATCTCTTATTCATCAATTCCATGATTGAGTGAAAGAATTACAAGTAGTGGATTTCTATCTGATAAATCTAAGGTCTGATTCCCATTCGCACTTTTTCACAGGAATCCGGAATGGGGTCGTGATCTCCGCCTACAATTTTATATAAACTCATCACAGGATTGATCAGTTCCTGATCGATTTCTACTCCTATTCATCGTGCTTATTGTGTGCGAAAAAACCTACAAAATAACTTTAAAATATCCAAATAGAAACAATTTTTCCTACTAGAATCGTTTTTGAATAATTATAAAATATATTGCAGTATGAATTGTTTGTTGTTGCTCACTTTTAACAGCACTTTAATAAGAATCAGATGGCAAAACGATTAATTTTTTGATAATTCTATAAGCAGAAATTCGATACTTGAACTATTTTCATGTTAATGCATGTAGATAGTGTAGGTTGGTTTTGACAAAACAAACTATATGATCCAGAGAACTAATAAGATATTTATTCCGCAAGAGAGAGAATTTCCTCGCTATAAATCGATGTTACATAAAATAATTTATTTTGAGACAATTTTTTCTTAAAATCTGTCATTACAGAGAGACATTTTTTAAACTGTCTCACCGTAGTGACAATTTAAAAAACTTTATCTATCTCTCATGCCAAAAAACCAACATGCGGATGCTTTGAAAGAAAAATAAGAAACAATGCAGTATTTTAGAACTTTATATCTTAGAATTTTTTAGACAGAATACAGTAATTCAGAGACCATTAAAATGTTTGGAATGTATCCAATAATCTAATAATTGAAAAATTTAGATTATCAAAAGAGTTAACAGTGTAGTTCTGTGAGGAATTAAGGCCAAATTTATAAAGAAAACAATTTTCAGAGCTGAAATACAAAAATTGTCGGCATTGAAGTTTTTTTGCAGATGAAGAATTTCAATTGAATTTGGGAATGACATTCAGTTATCTATTGATCAAAATTATATTATTACTGCCTCTGCTCATTCTATTGATCGTAATCAAGTCCATTTTCCAAATACACTTCTAAAAACAATCGAAAATCCAAACAGAATTCTACGCATTAAGTGTGCAACATTATTCCCAATATCAATATTTAAAATAATATAAAATGTTAATTCAAGCTTATTAAACAATAAAGCAAATGTATATCCTACAATAATATATGACACAATACAATAGACTTCCGTATAACGTGCTCCCCCATAAAGCGAATTCGTATAATGCGATGAAAAAATTATGACTAGTGCTCGATTTATAAATATATAAGTAACTATAAATATAATACGCGATATTATTTATATTATATTTATTTAAATCGCGTATTTTTTAAACTGTATAAATAATATACGATTTCCTGTAACGCGGAACATATCCCCCGTGTTGAACGGGAATCCACTGTGCATTTAATTCATATTTAAATTTTAATTTAGTTTGAATTGATTGTATCCATCTTAGTAATTATGTACTCTCGTTGTTCAGCATGAAGAAAAGTATATTATTTAACAAATGTTCAAGTAAATTACTTAATGGAGATTTCTTGCTTTGACACCTGTAAAATAAACAAATATACAGTATTTTAGAAATATGTTTATACACGGATATCTGTAAATATTTTTATGTTTTTCTTGTTACATTTTCCATATACTCCAAATTCTGATACATTTTTGCAGTTTTATGAGCAGAATTGCACTCGATCCACTAATGCACTTTTTCTTTCAACGGAGTTACTTTTGACTGTCAATCAATTTTTTCGGTGAATGTTTCTTAAAGAATGACTGTCAATACCACATCATGGTTGTACATTTAATAATGCATTTGTACATTTTACATGTCTTTCAGTGAATGCTTCTTTGCGGTTAAATCTTTACCAATGTTAAACAAAGACATATATGGTACCACTTGAAAGAAGTCAACCTGTAGATCAAAATTCATAAAAGATCAGAAGTTAAATCAGTGTCCTTTTTAAGATATATTTTTCTATATAAATTTTTTACACAACGGAACTGATATTTACGTTTAGTCACACCTCTGTGGGGCATCTTTATCATTAGTGAATGAGTTATACAATAATATCTCGAAATCGCACTGATTTGATCCTTTGTGTTTTTGATTTTGGTCTATAAATTAATTTCTTTCGAATCCCATTTTTGTGTTGATTTAACGTTGGTAATGTTGTATCGTTGAGTAGATAATCACATTCTTATGCCGCCATATTGTTAATATTGAATTTGTGCAGTTTTGATGAAATGCAATGAATAGGTAATTTCATTGGTTGGAATCATACTCTCTTTATCTATATGTAAATGCTAAACATTATGAGAAAAGGGTGATAATCCTTAAGAGACTAGGACTGCAATATTGCTTTAAAGTTAATAATCCCTTTAATGTTTCACTGGAAACATTATTGTTTTGCAAAGTAATTTTTCATCTCTAAAAATCTGCGTATAATATAGATCCTCTAGGTTTATTGATATTTATGACATTCTCGATTTATTAATGTTTTTATAAAGGTATCGAATTATGGTATATTCAGAATGGTTTTTCTTTTTTTCAACCTTGCGAAGTTTTCCGGAAATTAAATCTAAAACGTTATCATTTAAAAATTTCTGTTTTTATCATCCATTCCATCTTTTCCTAGAGAGATATATATATAACAGAAAATCAAATCACGACAAAAATTCCGAAACTGTCTGAAAAGCATGTTTCTTTCCATATCCACCTTTCCTTATGGAATCATTCTTATTTTTCTTTCATATATATATTGAATATGTATTCATCCACTTGATTTATTTGTTGGCTCGCTGGGAATAAGGTCTTCAAAAAAAAAATTGTTTATTTAATAGCCACGAACAAAACATTCAGGAAACATTATTATGGTTGAACTTTTTCATTATCATCATGTTTTTTTTTTCTCGTAAGTTTATTAATTTATTTTCTCAGTGTTTTATCTTATTCATAGTGAAATATCTTATTAAATTCGTCTAAAATATTCTCGAAATAATTAATTATTATTCAGCATAATAAAAAGAAATTCTTTACAAAATTAGGTAAATAAAATTCCTCGATTTAATTTTGCTACTTCACATTTTGTGATGATACTAATATCATTACAAAATGTTAGTATTAGTATTTTGTGATGATACTACTGATATTAGTATCATTACAAAATGATATTAGTATCATTTTGTAATGATACTAATATTATTACATGATACTAAATCATGTAATGATATTAAATCATTACATGATTTAGTACCATTATCATGATTTAGAATCATTACATGATTTAGTATCATGTAATGATATTAGTATCATTACAAAATGATATTACAAACTGATACTAATAATGATACTAAAATAAAATGATACTAATATCATTAGTATCATTTTGTGATGATACTAATATAAAGTTAATTAGTTTTAACGTATATACAGGGTGTCCCGTAAGTCGTGCTCGTAAATTTAATGCTATGCATATTCAATAGCAAGGAACATAGTTCGAACAACGCACCGTTTCCGAGAAATGATGATGATGGTGATGATACGTAAAGAAACTAAACCTCTTCCCTTGCCATGTAAATGGAATACCCTGTTCATGTAAGTGGAAGGAAGTAGACCTGGCTAAATGGAAGGAAGTAGACATGCTGCCGTGTTCATGGTGGACATTTTGAGCATTTGCTATGAGTTCAAGGTGCACGAGACACTACCAAAGGATACACCTGTAGGGGTTGTTGCTCCATTTGTCAATAAAGTCATCATTTCTCGGAAACGGTGCCTTGCTCGACCTATGTTCATAGGGAGTTTTTTGTTCCTTGCTACTGAATATGCATAGAATTATATTTACGACCACGACTTACGGGACACCCTGTATATTAAAAAGTTATTTTAATAGAATAATTTAAAAAAATATATTCGAATTTATGGAATAAAATCCATGATTATAGGTAGAGCTTTATACCACAACATATTTTCTGCTTACAAAGCATTTTTATATGTTTTTCCATATGATTATATATCTGAGAATTCTTAAATTCCTCTATTTTCATATATATAAACATTGCATATCTTATTTTTTCGAACAGGCATCTGTTTTCGTTCCCAATTTTCCACTTCTTTTCTCATCTACTTTCATGAGATTTTTTTCCTATTCCTTTTTAAACGACTGTCTTCCAAGTATACACAATATTTCTTTTCAGCCGTTTTCATTATTCTTCCTCATGTTTTCAAAATTTCATCATCTGATTCTTTCCTAAATAACTTTCTTCTTCTTTTTTCTCCTCCTCTCGATTTTTTTTTTCCATTCCGAAATTACGAAAGATGGCTGATCACAATACAATTTCCTTTTTATTAATTTTAAAACTGTTAAAGAGAAATCTGATGAGCAAAATTTTTTACGTAATGAGATGAAAAAAAGAAGTCGAAAATATATTGTTTAACTTTAAAACTTAAAACATTTATAAAATGAAACAAGAAAAACAATTTTCTGTTGCTTGATTAAAAAAAAAATCAAGAGCTGCTGAAAGAGCGAATGATTTCTCATTGTTAAGAGGTAGGGTGGAAGGTCTTACGTTCATTAGTACAGATAGACACGATAAGACTTTATCTTATCTTTATCTTCTCCACCCGTTTTACGTATTCTACTCTTTAAATCGTTTTGTAATTCTGTCATAAATATCTTCATTCTTCCGTTCGATATAAATTTAACTATTGACCGAACATTATGTGAAAATTTCCTCAAAATTAAAATTTAACAACAGCTAAATACTAGCAATGTAAAGAATTAAAAGTTATTTATTACACTCATATTTTAATTTCTGTCAGTGGACGTAAATTAAGTTAAACTTTTCTAGGCATTTTACGACTTTCACAAGACAATAACTAGGATTGTGACATTTTACTATAGTGCACGGCATACATCCGGACGTCTTGATATTCTTTTGCAATCTTTATGCTGTTGTTCGTCTACGCGGTTGTCTTCGAAACGAGGTGATGTATCTATCATCGAAATGGAAGTTTCGATACTTACCAGATAGTATAATCCGCGCTGGTGACTATCTGTCTACCAAAAGACCTTTTATGGTTGTTAGTAGGATAACTTGTCTTCGGCTGAGACGGACATAAATTTTATATGTCGACGTTTATTTATTATGTTAATCCTCAAGTTATAGGTTTGAGGTTGTGGCTTATAAATGATTAACTGCCTAGGTCGGTGCGGTTAAAGAAGAAAGGGGAGAAAAAGGGAGACCTTTCAACATTTTACAGCCGTGCGGGATTTTGAAGTGATGCTCCACGTCCGGGATTTTTGTAAGATATTGTTATTTTTTAAGCTGCCTTTTTATGTTTTTCCGCACGTGAAGTGCTTCCAACTACCATCGATCTGGCGAGAATGACACCTGTCTGGAATTAGGAGGATTTTCGAAAATTCTCTTTACCCCTTAAGCGTCAGAAAAATTATTTTTCTCCTCCCACTTTTAGGTTAGCTTTCTAACCTGATTTTATTTTAAATTGCCTTATTTTCAAAATTCCGATATTCTCGTAACTTAAACTCTTTTTACATTAATATTGACAGTCCTGAATTAAACGGAATTTTCTCAATTGATACTCTTCAAAAACTTAACTTCGAAGTAAGTTTAAATGAGAAAAATTTTACTCCAATCGTTTAACTTTATCCTCTTCTAAAATATACTATAAGCCGTATAAAAATAAGGTAAACGATTATCTTGCTGACTCTTCTACCTCATTTTCTTCACGAGAATTTTTAGATAAGTATTTTTTTTAATATTCTAAGCGTATAATCCGGAAAAACATACTAAAATGCATCATTTAAATTCACTTCTGGTTAAATTTTGCTATAAAAACTTTTTCGAAAGTTTGTCGAATCTCATTTCGATCTTAAAATTGCTTCTCGAATGCCATTCAAAAATACTTAAATTAATTAGAGAAAATATTGTCTTTGTATAGCTGCTGGCAATGCAAGATGCTTCAAATTTTATCGTACGTCGTACCTTTGCTCGTTCGATCGATATAACACCTCGGAGAAATTACACGTAATCACAAGACATATTACAATAAAATATCGTTACATAGGGCCGTAATCAGGATAAATTACACAACAAATATAAATAATTTTATTACATCAAACGAAAGCGCAGTTCTTGATTAAACAGTAGCATTATCCTTCGTATACAATTACATCCTATCTTCCAGTCGTGCGAGACAGTAATGCATAAACTGTTAACGCCTTGTGATACGCACTGAAGACCACAAGAATTATTTACTATTCATAAAATTTCAGTTAAGGTGCAAACAACTGCAAAAGGTACTGCTCGGCATTTTGTTTTATCGATCAATCACCCTCTTCGTGCCTAACATCACGTAATATTTTGATTTCTCTCTCTTCAAAACTCGAACAAAATTTTTCTTATTTTCCAGAAGGATAAATTGAGATAACGCCTAAATTTTTCGTGTCTTCGAGATTAAAGTAATTGTTTAAATTATAGTTATTCAGAAGCTAATTATGAAATTCTTAATGAACATAAGATGATTTGTTTGATCAATCGGTGGTGTAATTAATATCTTTATTGGTCCCTCGCCGGGTGTAATGATTAATTTTACTGCTGCAGAAGATATAAAACGTTATGTTGTGGCAAAAGCAACTGCGAAATAGGTTTTTTTCCAGGTTTATTATTTGTTCCATACCTTTATTTTACGAATTACGAGTTGGATGTTGGTCATAATATATCATAAAATTTATTAAAAGAACGAAGTACAACATATTTTCGAATAGTTATGCAAAATGTTGCAATAAACGTAAATTAAGTCGATGAATCGATCATGTAACCTTTTCCACGTTTCGATTTTACATCATTTTGAATATTCAAAATGATCAAATTTCGATCATTGTTACGTAAGATTGAATTACGTCGAAAGTGATCGAAATGGTTCATTGTTACGTCAATATTAATCGATTTCGAACATTTCCAGCACACCTGATTCTTTACTATTGCGTTTATGAAATCGATTCGTTAGTGCTGATGTAATAATGAACCGATTTTGATTATTTTCAGCAGGTTTGATTTTCTGATTTAATGAATCGAAATAATGTTTTTGAATTTCATTCATATCGGATAATATTTATATAAGACAATTTTGAGAAACAAATATCATTCCATATCGATCACTTTTAATAATCCTGAATATTAC
>WUQG02263290.1:0-20131 GCA_011317285.2 Androctonus mauritanicus | reverse complement strand
AAAAGTACATCATTCCTCCAGCCAGCCAGTCTCCAGAGATAACTCATCAACTGAAGATGATTTTATCACTTTGCATATTCTTGCTGATATATCTGAATCTCTCAACTGCTATTCCTGTTTCTTGGGGTAAATATTATTGCATTAATTAATTAAATTTTTAAGAATAATTAAGTAAGAATAATTAATTCATCATTAAAATACCTGCAAAACAATAGTCTTTAGATGTATAAAAAGATTTTTAGAAATAATGTCATCTGAAGATGAACTTAAGAAAATCTTTATGTATAGTGAATTAAGTTATTTTAATATTTAACTTTGTTTACCTTTTTTTTTTTTGGACCAATTATGGAGCATTTTAGTCAAAAATAATTTTTCTTAAGTTAGAGTAATTAAGTTAGAAAATAATTTCTTTTTTTTTTATAGAAAGAAATCCAACATCTATGTTAGATATATCATCAGATTTTCTTCGGCTGCAAAAAATATCTAAGGAAGAATATTCTAAAGCATTAATAGATAATCAAACTGCATCAAAAGAGGGTACAAATATAAGGGAACATTTAAACATTCCTGAAAAAAGAGAGTTTAAAGATGACTTTCCTACTTCTACAGAAGTTCTAGATCCCTATTTCGGAATTCTAGCTCTTAGCAACCTTCATCAGTTCTTCAGCAATCTAAGGGGAGAATTTGAAGATTCTTCTAGAGTTATGAAGCAAAACGACAATGTTAATAATTATCAGTATCATAAAGATAAAAGTTTTGCTGTTTTCACCCGTACAGAAAACAATAAATACGATCCAGGTTGGATGATGTTAGGACTTGGGAAATAAAACTTAAGTTTATTATATAATTTTATTTACCTCTAAATATTAATTTATAAAATTTTTTAAAGATATTTTACTTTATGAGAGATGGTGTCAGTTTCTAATTAATGATATGATTACTGTACAAGATTATATATAATTACCAAATTGGAGTGATTATAGCTAGCATTATATCAAGTTTCATTATTTATTGGAATAAACTTGAATTTAAACCTTTGTTTGGTCTTAATGTTTGTTGATGAGTTTATCCACAGATAAGCATTTAAAAAAAAATCTGCTAATGATATAAATTAACAAATTGCATATTTATTTATTTCCATCATCCAAATTTTCTAAAATAAGTCAAGTATGTCTATTTTGATTATTAAATTTTAACGATTTAATTAAAAAAACAACATGTGATTATATAAATATGATTGGTAAATATTTTGAATACTGGTAATGTAAACTTTACAGTTCGTTGAACTACGGATTAAATTTTCTGTTGAAGTAGCTTTCATTTCCTGCATAACAGATTATAAAATAAAAAAAATTAATAAACATTAAGTAATATAATCCTACAACTCTTGACATTTTGAATTCAGAAGATCTGTCTGCGATAAGTTCCGATAATTTTTTTGGTACTGCTTTATACGAAAACCAGACGAATCTTCTGAATCAAAAAATAATTTTTATTAGTAATACATATAAGAATATAGATGCTACACAGGACTTTGTAAATATTTTAAATTGGTTTAAAAGTTATGAAAGAAATAATTTAATTTTTTTAAATAAAATCATATACATCTTGAACAGAAAAAGAATTTGCCAACAGTAACAACCTTAAATAAAAAGAAAAGATATTTATATAATATATATTGCTTATTGATAATTAAACTGACATAATAACATGATCACAAATATAAATGATGAATTTTTGAGCTTAGTAACAAAATAATTACAGGTTTCTCAGATATGAAAAAAAATTTTTACAAATCTTGAATAAATTTGATAAAAATTTAAAATGAAATTCTTGTGATGGTAGTTTCAACACTTGAAATATGCAATCAAACAGCAACAATAGTGTTTACGTAATACCACAGCTGATATGTTCCAAATACTTAGTGCAAAAAAATTTGAAAAATATTACTACATACAATGTACAAAAAATTTATTTACAAGAATTGATATTTATAAATGTTTCTCTCAATTAACTCATGAGATAAAACCGAACCAGTAAAGAAGTATGAGCATTTTTTATGTATAACTGAAAACATACATTCATTTAAATTTTGAAATTATTAAATGAAATATGTATATATTATATATATATATACATTTTTACTGTATACATATGTTTGAAAATGTAAATTATGAAATGCATATTTATTATTTGCTCTTGAAGAGGTCAGCATTTAATTTTTGAAACAAAATGATTTCTATATAATTGAAAATTTTATAAAAATTCTTATTTCTTATTTACTTAAATATATTTTAAATTTTAACAATGCTAACTAGTGTTTCCATTTAAAATATATGGCTGGGGCGGAACCAAGAGGTCGGCATATTCATGTAGAGCCTCTTGAAGGGAACGGCATACTTGTACTGATGTAGATGTTGTGCAGTCAACTAAATGGGGATAGAGTGCTATCAACTGTTTCCACACACTCCATTCAACTAAAAGTAAAGAGAATTAATGAAGTGGTTATTAATATAAAACAGATGATTAGATTAAATCATACCATTCTCACGAGGTGCTTTCTTTAGAGATGCCGTAAGAGTTGCCACTGCTTTTAAGACAAATGAAATTTCTGCCATTCGATGCCTAAGAAACAGAATAATATTTATTATTAAAAAATAATATCAATTTATATGAAATACAGTCTATAAACAAAAATCTGTAATTCAGTTTAATTACTTATACAAAGTGATGCTAATAAAATGATTAACAAGTTAAATCCTTTACCTTGGTAAAGGGCATTTTCCACTTAATCTTTCATCTTCTGCATATTTATGGATAACTTCTTGAAATCTGTGTAAAAGGGATGCCACTGCTAATTTATTGACTACACCTTTCTTGTTCTCTAAATCTATAGAATTTCCTTCAGTGATATAAGTGTCTCCCAAAAATGAAAACTGTAAGAGAGTTTCAAAGCACGATTTTGCGAATTCTTCCCTTAATCTGCGACTTGATTCTGTATCTGAAACAAATTTACAATTTTCTATGTTATTTAAAAGTGCATTTTATTAATAGGGATGAAAAACTTTCATTTAATAATACAATGCCAATTCTGTTCTTACATCAGAGAATGCAAATCTTTATTTTATATGAATAAATAAAATGATAATTTTAGTTTATCTTTAAATAAAAGTTATGAAAATCTTCCAATAATTATAACCATTAAATGTCATAATTGGCAGTGCATTATTAAAATATTTTATTTAATATATTTTTTCTGATGACAATGAATATTAATAGAAATTTTCTTCAACTATTTGCTATTAGTGCTTTTATTTTCAAATAATAACTGGGTCATAAAAAGGCCAGTTTGCTGAAAATATTTATAAAATTTGTCTAGAAATCCTGTTTGCTTAATTCTTAAACTGATTTGATCATTTACCTGATTATATTTTTTTAAACCAATAACAAAAATAATTTCTATCACTTTTCATTTCAAATAGAATTTATCTTCAAATTAATGGAACTCAAGTCCCATTATCCATTGGCTTAGAGTAATAAACACTCCAAAGCCAAAAATATTTTTTTATCACTCACTATTATAGTAATTTCTGTGGTGGCCTTTAAAATTCCAAAATAATACTATCTTTAAACTTCAAAAAACGAATGTTTTTTGAAGTTTAAAGATAGAAACCTGAAACCAGCACACCAGTTTAGTGCACTGGTTTCAGCAGTTAATTATAGTAAATTAAATAAAGAAGTTGGTGCAGTGATCTCATATTTTTATTTAAGTTGACGTGTTGTGATAAGGATTTGGCAGCAAACTGTTTAACTTCTAAATGGATGTTATATTTTTTTGATTTATTGAAATTAGCAAGTATTAAATTAAGGAGTTGACAAAAAACAAAAATTTAAAAATGAATGTTCTTAAGAAATTTTACGAGTATGTAAGAAGAACTTATGTATTATGATAATACACAGGCATAGCTGAAGAGGACATGAGTAGCCAAAATGCATCCGAAGCCTGTGATTCATAATTATGTAATATTTATAGATAATTTAAGAAGTAAAAATATTATTTATTTAAGACTTTTAAGTATATAAAATAAAAAGACTGTTTTTTGAAGTTTAAAGATAGTATTATTTTTGGAATTTTGAAGGCCACCACAGAAATTGTGGTAATAGTGAGATAAATATTTTTGGTTTTGGAGCATTTATTACTCTAAGTCAATGGATAGTGGAACTTGAGTTTCATTAATTTGAAAATATATATCACTGTCTATTCAACTATAGTTTAATTAGAATTTATCTTGTTATATAATACAATTAAATTTGAGTTTGTACAATCAATCAGTCTGAAATATGATGAAATGACATTAGGAATATAGAAGATTTAGTTTCAAACAGATAATTAGTTAACATTGTTGTTAAAATCTCTCTACAATTTAAACTAATCTTGCTTACATGAATGAAAATAATATCAAACAGGATGGATTGACAGAAACACTAAATAATTATTCATCACACTTAAATGAAAATCTAATTCAGGATAAACATAAAGAGAGACATATTAATACTAACAGTGTTAAATGTTACAATCCTCATCAATCAATAACTATTGACAGTGACAGAGAAATAAGTTTTAATGAAGAAAGAGTTTTAATTAATTTAAATGATTCAATTATTAAAGACACATCAAAACAGAGTTTTCTCCCATGCACATTTCTAACACACAGATCTCTTATTCTTCTATGAATTTTTGCATTCCTGTTTCTACTCTTCCACATACTGTGCCAGCTATTACACCAGCTCTTCCAACACACATGCCAAGTTCTTTCTCTCAAAATCATGTGGATCCATGTTATACCTCAGTAATAAAAGATTCACATTCGATAATATATGAATGTATTTCAACAATATATGATTAATTTATATTTGATGAAAATTAAAAAAATCTAAGAAAATATGAAAAATTTCAAGTTTAATAAAAAAAGTAATATTAATATTGGAAAATAATGCACATCATTAAAATTTATCATGAATTAAAAAATTATTCACTTGCATTAATTTAGTTATTATATAATATATTTGTTAAAAAATTAATTTCAAAAATAATATAAATCTTGACAAAATAAATAAATAAATAAATGATATCTTAATTGTATTTTAAAAAGTTACATTAATTTTGCATGATTAAAAACTAAAAACATATAACATATTAAAATTGGTTAGAATAAATTAATGCTAATCATTGAGTGATTAGTCTTCTGAAAAATATTAAATTTGAATTTTTAAAATATGTTTTTTTCAAAATTTTCAAATTCAAAACAATGAATTGTATAGATTGCTTTGAAAACAATAATGGTATATTGAAATTTCTATACAAGAATGTTTTAACAATTATTTGCAAGTTATAATTTTTGAAAATTTTATAAATGGGGAAAGATCTTTAAAAATTTAAGATTGTTTTGGAAAATAAAAATTTGACAAAATTTTATAAATAAATAAACTTTTCTTCTGAAATTTTGCCTGATTTTTTTCAATTTAAAGAAATATTAAATTTTTTTTTCCTTGTAAAAAAAAAATCTCTATCTACAACACAAAAATTAAAAAGTTTATATTCATATATCAATTATGTAGAAATAGAAGCACATTATATCTGTTTGTTTAAGCTATTAAAAATGATCATATTTATTATTTATCAATTATCTCTTTGAACTTTGAAAGTAATATCATTGATCAATTTTGGTAAAATAATATTGATTTAATTATAAAAAAATTATATTATTTTAAATTAGTATATCTGTCTTAAATTATATTATTATTTTAATGTGCAAATATAAATTTTTAAATGAATAAAGCTACAAAATTATGAAACTGTGAATATAAATAACTTACCGACTGGTGTATTACTTGTTGCAGAATGGATTGATCCCCTATTTAACAAAGTTACAAGAGAAACAATAAATTCCTTGGGAACTTGATTAGCATAAGGCAGAATGCACTCTCTTATCATTTGAATAACCTGAAAATATTCTGGATATAACATAGCAATTTTTTTTTTAATTAATATTATAATTATAATATTAATTAAAAAAAAATTGCTAATATTAATTAAAAAATAAATTCTTATTACTCAAAATTTAAATTTGGCATATTTTAAATCTATATAAAATATCTTAAATATGAAGTACTTTAAAATAAAATTTTTATATTATTTTAAAACATATTATTATTATTATTTTAGGATATTTTAAAAGTTATTCACAATTTTTAAAAATACTATCATGAAGTTCTATAAATAGATTTATCTAAGGTTGATGTCCAGCAATAAATATATATATATCATTATACTACTCATACTTTACAATCTAAAGCTTCATCACACTGCTGATCTTCTAGACTTTGTGTCGGAGGAGATGTACTATAAATAAATTATTATATATATAAATAATTTATGTCGTTATTTTATACTTTTGTTTTATGTATTATTAGTAATACTTTTTTTAGATTTCTACCTATTAGAAAACAAAAACTCTTCAATAGCAGAAGCCAGATCTGCCCACATTCCTTGAAACTGATTTGCTGAAAGATAATTTTATATTAATCTAAAAATAAATACAGTAAATTTATAAAAATTGTAGTTAAAATAAATCTTATTCATTACAAATTTTATCCACCAAACATTATCATAATTAGTTTTAATTATACAATAACAACTTTTGATAATATTTCTTATCAAAAATTATGTTCTTATCAAAAGTAATAAGATAATAAATAGAGTAATTATATAATGATAAAAATTTTATATATGAATTTTTAATAATTTTTTAAAAAACCGATTTTTAGAAATTTCAGTTATGTTTGATTATTGAACAGAAATAAATTATTACTACTTAATGTTCATTATAATTAATTTATTTGTATAAAGAAATTATAATACATTTACAGTTCATTTATATGAGTATAAAAATTATAACAGATTATAAAATAGCCCAACAATAATGAAATTATAGTGTTTATCAGTGAAATCAGTAAAAATAACAATCAAAACAAATTCTGATTGATAAATATTATCGAAAATAAGATGTTTATCAATTATACTTATTTTTTGATAATCATTTGATTTTTACGAATCATACAACTACTACTGCTTATACTAACTTTAAAATTAGACATATTATGAATATATCTTGAATTTCAAAATTTACACAATTTCAATTAATTTTATTTTAGTTTTTTTTAATTAAACAGATTTATTTTGTCAGCAACAACATGACACACATAAGAAAGCTGAGAGATAAGATTAAATATATTTAGAACATTCTAAAAAATATTTATACTTATCTAGAATAGCTTATATAATCCTCATAATTAATTATTTTACCCTAAAATTAATTTTTATAAAAAATATTTTATGTTTTAGGCAGAAAAAAAAATGAATCTGCATATGTGCTCAAGACAATTCTTTTGTATTCTAAATATTTTTATATAATATTTTGTAGATTTTATATGTTTAAATTTATCAATAAAAATAAAAAAAATTACAGCTTAATTAATATCATTTAATTTTAATGTACACACATGCCATCCTATATTTATAAAAATTCAAGGTTTATTCACAAGTCAAAAAGTTTATCATTGCAGGGATCCAACACATTATTGTATATACACTATACAGAGAAATGTATGCTATTGATTGTACCAATTGGCAGTGAATTGTATTCAAGTCTCTAAAATAAATACTTAATTATATAGTGAGAGCTTTTAGCAGAAGTTTGCTATCTTGAAATTCTAAATTATCATATTAAATATCATATGAATTTATGAAACATTTTTTATAGACTATTTCATTATCACAATTTTAAAAAATTTAATACAGTTTTTTTAAATAAAATGGTGCATGTTCATTTATGAAAGATTTTAAGATGGAATTTACAAATAGAAAAATCACCTGTGTATACATTTTTAGTTTTGATTTTATGTATAAGTTATAAGAACTGCTGTGCTATTTTTCCGAATATATATTTTCTATATTTAAATTGTCAGATTTATTAATATGACACAGGGCTACTGCTTTAAATAAATGAAATTGAAAATAATTAATTAAATTAATCTAAATTCAAAAATCAACATATTTTGGAAAAATAAAATTTTGTAAAATTGTGAAATGGTATTAAACCAACTGCAGTACATAAAAATTTTATAACAAATATTTAACTTTGCTCATATTGAAAAACTGTTAGAATTTTAAAACATTGAAAAATTCTAATAATTTTCCAATATTAGTAAAAAAGTTATTTTCAATTCTAATATTTTTAATCAAAAATAATATTCTTTTCTGATCAGATTTTTATCAGATTAAAAAATGTACGACAATTCATAAGTTTTTTAAATTTTTTGAAGTAAATATGCTTATGCTTTCAATTCTCAAGTATTAATTAGACAGTCTAAATAAATTTACATAAAATAATCAGTGCTAAAATAAGAAACTATTAGAAAGATATTTTGTTCAAGAAATAGAAAACATTAACTTTTTATTTCTAAGAACATAAACAGGAATGCAATAAACGATGATATAAATATTGTATTTTGTATCATAATTTATTGCATTCTTATTTATATTCTACTAAACACAACGAATATCTATAAACCAGTTTAGATTTCCAAAAAACTGTATTTAAAATTTCTTACAGCTAAATTACATTTTAATACATTTTTTAATAAGTTTTTTTTTTTTTTTTGAGTAAAGAAAAATAACTAGTTACTATACAACAGATAAAACCAGATATTTTGAATCCTAATCTGTAAAAATATCAAACTACATTGAAGTTACATGAATTTATCAATAGTTACTGTTAAAATTATTGCTTTATAGTAATATATCACAATTATTATAATTTTTTACTTATTTATATATTATACTAAAAATTAATTTAATATTTTACATCACCATTAGCATGTTGATAAATTTTTAATAAGTTCCCTACTTATGCAATTTTAATTAGTTTCAAAAATTTTTGAGTATGTTGAAAATAATATTTAAATTTATTAAAATATAAATATACACGTTAATTAATAAAATGTATAGATATAAGAATAATGGGAAGAGAAATGAAAATTTAAGATCATATATGATATTTTAAAAAAAAATAGATTGCTTAATAAATGCAGAAAAAATAAACTTATGCATCCATATATCTCTGCATGGAACTCAAAACTGCAAAAATTGACAATATATATATTCTAGCAAAAATGTTAATAATGCTAGAGTAGTTTTTATACATAATTTTTTTCTACTTATGTATGCTTTCAGTTCTTAATTATTAGATAGTCTAAATAAATTTATATAAAATAATCAGTGCTAAAATAAAACTATTAGAAAGATATTTTGTGCAAGAAATATCAAAATATATAATGGCCTTTATATTTTTATATTTAAAAGCACTTGGAATAAAATAATCAGTGTTTAAAAATAAAATATATATATTTTTTAAATCAGTTTTAAAAAAATTCTATTATTATTTGAAATGCTTTGATAGAGAGCTGATTGTATGGATAAGACATCTATCTTTTGACTGAAAGATCAATTCTAGATTTACATTTTATCTTCATATTTTTAGGAGAGTATGAACCTAACCCAACTCATCTATAATTGATCAATTTTATTAGAATTGGGTAACTTATGATTAGTTCTTGAATAGTTCTACTTTTAAATTATCAATAATTAAGAAGAGATACAAAAAAAAAAAAAAAATTGTCACTTTAATTTTAAATCATACAAAAATTAGAAATATTTGAAATCAGCATAAAAAATATTGTTAAAATTATACTCCATTCAAAATTCTATAAAAATATAAGTTTTTGGGCTATGTTAATAATACATTTTGCATAATTTGTAGGAAATAATAGTCTTTTTTATATGGTATAAAAACACTTTTATTGTATATACTTCTGCGAAATATTTTATTTTAATAATAAATGTATATATATATATATGTAGACTATTATAGTGATGATGTTCTCTTCTCACTGACAATAAAAATTTTTGATTTCAAATCTAGAAAAGACAGAAATATATAAGATCATAACATCACATACATTCACTTAAATATAGTAAAAACTTTCATATAGTTTATCTTTCAAGTTTTTGAGATTGAAATCATATATTCCACTCTTATAAAAAATGAATATATTATGGCTTAGAAAAAAATATTTAGGAACCAGATATGAAAAATTCTTTCAAGCCCATAAATCAAAGCATCATCATCAGAACGAATGTAATAAAATCATAATTCCGCTCCTGAATAATGGATAGAAGATAAGTTTGTCTAAGAAATTATCCTGATATTAGAAAGTTATTCAATTTAATTATTGCATTAAAAATAAATAACAATTCTCTCTTTTCTGCTAGATAAATATTACAAAAGTACAAGATAAGTTTTCAAAGCTTATTTACATTCTTTGTTACTAATTACTATAAACCAATTGAAATATAATGCAGATAATAAAACAAGTTTTCCATACAGGTTTATAATATTTGATTACGGAAAATAGGAAGTAATATCCAAGATTTTGTATTTGAAGTGAATTAATAAATTAATTGAATATTGAATAAGTTAAATATATAGAATGTCTTAAACTGTTGTTGGAAATATAGCATTAGCTTAAAACTGTAACCAATATAAAAAAATCAATATCTGATGAACATTTAAGAGAAATTTTTAGGTAATTACTAAATTGGTAAATTTTGATATAATAATTAATCAAAAATAAAAATGATATTGAATATATCAATTTGCATATTACTGCTGATGATTCAAATCACTCTTATTTGTATTATTATCTAAAACATGATTAAAATATCTCTTCCATTATGAAAGTTTATTATAAATAATGAAATATATAAATTTTTCTAATAACTAATCATAAAAATTACTGAAGAAAAGTAATACATATTTTATTTAAGTTATTTTATAAATATAAATGATAATGTGTAACCTTGTAATCTGTTTTGGACTAATATGTATTTCCACATATTGCTTCATTAAATGCAATATATTTAATTAAAGATAAACATGAATTAATCTAATGCATATATTAAGTAATGTGAGCAACATAATACAATATTAAAGTTTATTAATAATACAATAATACTTACGATGCTGTCGAGCTACAGGTAAACCAATGTGTAACACTTTTAGGAGAGAATTAACAGCAAGCTTCCAAGTAAATTGAGATGGGCAAGAATATTTCATACTTAATGGAATCTTTAAAGTCTGAAAAGATTGAAATTTTTTACTTTTGAGAATAATTCACTTCTATAATCTGAATAGTTTTTAATCTAAACATCTTATGGTAATAATCTGTGATTCATTTCTAGTCTATTATAAAATAACATTTGACATAAAGGATTAACTTTTAATATAATTGCATGTGTGTGAAATGATAAGTTTAAACATAAAAGATAAATTAATAGAGCTCACTTATATTAAATTTGTTACACTGATATCTCTCCCTGATAACAGCTATTCTCATATTTTAATTGGCCTTTTGTATGCAATAGAAATTCAAATTTATATTGCATACAAAGGCCAATTAAATAAATATTAAATACATTTAATATGATTAAATAACAGCACTTTTTGCAGTTGTGAAAAAATTTTTAACGTCATAAATTTTATTTGGTAGCTAATGTTTTCGGTACATGTATACTATCATCAGGCAACAAACTTTCATAAAAAAAGCTTGTTTTTATGAAAGTTTATAGCCTGATATTACTATACTTGTACTGAAAATGTTAGCTACCAAATAAAATTTACGGTGTTAAAAATTTTTACAACTGCAAAAACTGCTGTTACTTAATTATAGTTTAAAAAAGTGAATAAGCAGTTTGTTAGAAAGTGCACATTTAATATGTATTTAACTGGCCTTTGTACGTGTATTTTAAATACATATTAGCTAAAACTGCATTTAAAACAATAAAAAGCTAATAAA
This sequence comes from Androctonus mauritanicus, assembly GCA_011317285.2. NCBI lineage: Eukaryota > Metazoa > Arthropoda > Arachnida > Scorpiones > Buthidae > Androctonus > Androctonus mauritanicus. Next base: position 8,155 of record WUQG02263290.1, on the reverse strand, counting down.
TAATTAACCAGCATTTAAAAACTAAAAAAATCTCTAATATAAAACTATCAGTGTGTTTTTCTAACAATTTCAATTTTCAATATAGTAGTGATATAAAAACAAGTAAAGATTATTCTTTAAAAAGTTTCTGTTTGGTTTCATTTATTCCTTATTGTTGTTATCAATTGAAAATGGAATTACATCCCATTTCTATTAAAAATGGAATCAAATTCCATTAAATCATTAAACTGTTAAAATAAAAACTTTTAAAATAAATTACTTTGATGAAATTCAGACTTCAATAAAATATAGAATCATGTTACTTTTAACATTGGGATGAAATATTTGAAGACTCATATTACGACAGAAAACAGATATTCCTACTATTCTCGATGTATGTATATACAATGATAAGAAAAAACAAACAAAACAACAACAACGATTTAATATAATCAAATAAATTATCAGTAATCTAAGAAATGTTAATGTGCTAAAATGTTTGTCTTTGAGGTGCTGTTAACTGTTACTTTGAAAATTATTTTAAGAAATTTTTGAAATGAACTTATTTCCAAATAGAGAAAAAAAATTAAAAAAATTCAGCTACAAAGAGATTAAGTGAGTAGTTCAAGTATCAAACAGGATCAAAAACAATTGTAGAACAGAAAAATATATATAAAATAATCCTTTATTTAAAATTATAAAACGTTTTCAGTACTGAGGTACCCTCTTCGGTACTGGGAGGAATTGTAAACTAAACACTTTATATGAAACAGAAATTCAGTTCTAAGAAAAGAAAAATTCAAAATATAAATTAAATATAGTGTTCTACATGCATTGTCATGGTTACACAGATTAAGAGTAAATGATGAAGTATACAATAAAATATATTTTTAAGTAAAAATGCAATTAATACATTCATATTAATTACACATTTTCTTGCTCTAGAAATTGTTTAACAGCTGTTTATATCATTCAAGATTCAATTAAAATATATTTATATTTTATAAAAAGTACACGTAATAAGGATAAATATTGCTATTTCTATAGCTTATCTATAAATTAAATTTAAATCTTACAAAAACTTTTGCAAAAAAAAAAATTGTTTTGAAAAGAAACAGTTTCTGCAGTTTGTAGTGACTTATTGCAATGAAAATTTACATATATAGTTAAAAACTGTATCTTACTAAATGCAATTACTGTTACTTTTATCATTGTTGATATAACTATAAAGGATACAAAGATGTTATAAAAGAAAAATGCATAATTTTTCAAAAACGACAAATAACATTCTATTTATTGATAACCAAGATTCTGCTCATCTAGTTGTAGCACGGAAGTGATACATACTTAGATATATAAACAAGATCTGTAATTTCTCATTTAGTCAGATAATGTTACTAACTTTAATTAAATTAATATTTAAATAAATAAATACATAATATATTACATTCACAGTGAATTATTTATTTCTATATTACATTCTCAAATTATACTATTAATACAACATTCGAGCACTTATTGCAGTTGAGGATAATCACAAAGATTTTATTCGTATTGATTATCCTCAACTGCGATAAGTGCTTGAATGTCGTATTAATAGTATAATTAAAAGGATAAAGCAGGTTTTTAGAATATTGAATATATTCTCAAACTTCATTTCACGATTAACCTCTAGTAGCATTTTAAACTGTTCTGAAAAATTAACTGTACCTAAAAATACAACCTGAAATTATAGGTAATAAATTATTTAACTAGTTTTTATAATAGTTTATTTATTCCAATAACAAATATATATATATATGATATACGATTAGGGCATTGCATGAAAATAATTTATATTAGTGTTATATTGTTAATAAATTTTGATAAAATTTCGACTAAAAATATAAACTGTTATATTTGTAAGTGTTATAAATTTGATTAATTTTTATGTTTTATATCAGATGATTTTATAAAATTTGCTTAACATCATCAAAATAAAAAATTTCATTTAATAAAAAAAAATATGTTTTGGACTTCAACTACAATGCTTCTATTTTTTTTTTTTTTTTTATGTAATTTTTGTTAGATTATACTGGCTTATATAAATGTAAATTGATGCACTCGAAAACAGAAACTTAGTTTTTCTAGAATTGCATCACATAAAGCTACTTTATTAATAGCATCATTAATCCAATTTAGCCAGGAAATTTCTTTCATTATAAATTAGATTAATGGCTTTATTAAGTGAATTTTTTATGGTGTGTAATAAATTACTTTCTTTTAACGTTCGATTATAATTATTATTAACATAAAATATGAAAGAAAGTACAGTATACTATTTATAAAAATTGACTTTAAAGTCCAGTAAAAGAAATCGCGTAATAAAAACAGGAAAAACTCTTTAAATACGAATAATAATGAAAAATTACTTCCTGCAGAATGTAATAAATAAAAATTTTTTAAAAATCACACAACAGATGAGCTGTAATTCTTCAAAATAACATTCACGTGTATAACAAACTCAAAACACTTCAATGCACATATTACAAAACTCGAAACTAAGACTGTATTAACTGTCTATGCAATCCTACATGTTTATTAGGACTGAATTTATATATAAACTAGATAAGCTGGATACAGTTTTTGCCTTCATGCTTTACTGAAAAGATATTAAATGATTCAGTTTAGAGTCTGTTATACTTATAAATCCCACTGATGTTCACAAAGTCTTTACTGATAATTTTGAGTATCCACATAAAAATTTTCTCCATAAAAAATGACTGAGAAATGATGTTTCCCGAGAATGTAATTGGTATTTTTCCAAAATTCTTGTGGGAAAAAACAACATATAGAACAAATTGAAAATTGTTCTGTATGTTTTTGTATAGTGCCAATGATGGCGATTAGTCGAAATTACTTCGCAAATTGCTTGGTTTGAAGTTGATATCTTAATTACAAAGCATTCAATCCATTCTCTTTCCATACTTTTCACTCATTTTATGCCTTTATCTTTTTCTTATCTTACTTGTTAGATATTTTTGTTATTTATCACAATTTTCCAAAATTCTAGAAATATTGCAACAGATTTTTTTATTATTATTTTTTTTATTTATCTAGCTTATCATATATAATTCTGAAAAATCAATTGGGAATTACTGTATTATTGTTTCTTGTCAGTAGTAGGTTTTAATCTGTTGATGCAACACATCCCTTATTTATTTTCTAACTGATAAATTATCAACGGTTCCGCAAAAGTTATAACATCAACAAGTTATATAAAAATATCGTAGTCGAAGTTACAAAATTCTGCCGAAAACAAATATCCTGTTATACCTTTGGAAAACAAGAGCAGGAAGAATAATTCAGGGCCGATGACGTCAGAGCGCCGTTTCGTCAGCGGATGACGCAATAAGTAATTAAGCTTTCGAAATACCTCTCGGTTTCGTCGAAACTGTCCTTTCCCAATCAAAACATTATTATGTGGACGTGTTTCTTTCGATGTTGTATTATTGTGCAATGGATAAAAAAAGACGGGAAGCAACAATCGACAAAAATCCCGTGGACAGGGGATCGACGTTTTTTCTGCTAGAGCGAAAAATAAAAAAAAATCGATGTAAACTGGCAGCTGTTGTCACATTCCGGCGACGTTGCGTAATCTTTAAAACGAATTTCAAAATGCGTAAGTCAATGACATCATCGGATGACGTAATTGTGCAATATTCACACTTTGATCACCTTGCGCAAACTTATGCTTTCCGTTATCAGACTAGCAGAAGCTAAGGTCGTGATGGCACCTCACGTAACGCGGGGAATGGAAAATGTCGAGAGAAGAACCGTACTGAGATCTCCCATAAGCGGAGAGGGAGGTAGGATATATATATTTTTATCATCATTTTATTTATAAATAATAAAATCGCGCCATACTTCCTCGGTTCGAAAGCAAATAGCCTAGTTTTTTTTTTTTTAACTTGGATAGATTCCAGGATGATGAAATCTTTCCGAATACGCTCAATTTGTTTCGTGACATTTTTCGCACGTGTTCTATATGAGAACATTATACAAACAAATCTATCTTCTGCATTTTTTTTGTGGTAAAATGTTGTTTCGGAGCTTCGTTCTACACTTTTCTATACGCGCTTTTTAATATTAAAACTCTATACAGTTGCGGGACTGTTATACGTTCGGATGATATTTGCGCGCTTACTCACTGGATACCGCAGTGTTGAATGTAACTAACTTCGCTAAACGAGCATCACGAGAGTATTAGTCACCATTATAACGTTAGTTTACTCTTTCATTTTCAGATAGCAACGAATCTTCTACATCAAACGAAGCCAGATACATCACCATGCCCGTTTGCCTTCCTTCCTACATTCCCAGCTCTCAGGAAAGATTTATAAACTATAAAGTACTTCCAGTTAACGAATTTCCTCAAGTTTGGACGAGCGTTATCGATCCGCTTAAGGCTAAAACCGACGACGACAATATAACGTGAGTAATGACGATAATTTTTGCAAGACGCGTTATATGCAGGAAACCGATTAAAAATTAATCGATATTTTTTGTTTTTTGCAGGAATATAATTTCGCCTCACGGTAAAAAGAAAAAACCTCAACCGTTTCCAGACGAGTGTAAAGACAAACTTTACTGGGAGAGGAGAAGACGGAATAACGAATCAGCTAAGAAATCTAGAGCGTTGAGGAAAATGAAAGAACAGCAGACGTCTATGAGAGTTCTACAACTAGAACAGGAAAATTTAAAATTAAAAACTGAAGTTAGTTACCTAAAAGAGGAACTAGAAAGACTCAAGAACATACACTATGCAAAAACGACGGGAGACAGCTGATGAATGCAGTTTTAGGAACAAGAATTTATAGATCACACTCAAATCAAAAATTATTTAATTATGTGAACTTTTTTTATAATATATATATCAATCATATTTCACCAATAAATTACATTATTGTTCTTGTTACTTCATAAAAAATTGCAGTATTTTTTTGTTTCTTTAAATGAAAAAAATATATACACACAATACTGTACAATGCATGAGTCAGTTTTGCCAGATTGCATTATTCATTTCCTGGAAACTGCTTGATAGTTATTGTTTTTTTTTTTAATTAAACAAGTTTGCTTGATAGCTGCTTTATTCTTAAATATTTTTTTATATATACATAGAAAGTTCTGGAACCTTGTGAAAAATGCTAATGAAATTTCTCAAAAATGCAAAATAAATGGGGGAGGGGAAAAAATTCTGATTCTGCAGAATTGTTTGATGTGAGACCCAAGTTTTGTAATCATTAACCAGACAAACAGTTTTGTTTTTGGTTTAAAATAAAATAGAAGAATTCAAATCAAAATCAAAAGTGGAATTTTGTGTTCGGATATTTTAAATTTATTATATATTTTAAAAGCATTATACCAATTTATTATACCTTTCTGTAAGTTACTAGATTTTTGTACCTTCGGATAAATTTGTGAAAACGGCCTGCTGGCATTATTTTACTAGCTGCAATAAAACTTCCAGAGAGCATTTCTTAAACAGAATAAATAGATCAAAAATAAAATTATCCTCTTAACAGGTTTATATATCAGTTACAGACGAAAGGATGCAATTTTCACAGAAATTCCCATAGATGTTTTGTCCTTTATCTAAACAACTCGAGCTATTTTGAACAATTAATCAATTTATACCTTTCTGTAAGTTACTAGATTTTCATATCTTCAGATAATACCTGCAGGCCATTCACAAAATTATTTTATCCAGCTATAATAAAACTTTCAGAGAGCATTTCTTAAACAGAATGAATGGATCAAAAAAAAAAAAATCTTCTTAACAGGTTTATATATTAGTTACAAATGAAAGGACACAATTTTTACAGAAATTCCCATATTATTTGTCCTTTAAACAATTTGGGCTATTTTTAACATTTAATCAATTTATACCTTTCTGTAAGTTACTAAATTTTCATACCTTCAGATAACTTTGTGAAAATAGTCTGTAGGCATTATTTTACCAAAACTTTCAGAGAGCATTTCTTAAACAGAATGAATGGATCAAAAAAAAAATTTATCCTCTTAACAGGTTTGTGTATCAGTTACAGATGAAAGGATGCAATTTTTACAGAAATTCCCATAGATATTTGTCCTTTATCTAAACAATTCAAGCTATTTTTAACAGTTAATCAATTTGGCCATTGTATAAGACAGTAAACAAGTCGTCGAACTATCAATAATTATTTAATATAATATCCTAGAAAAGAGAAACTGCAAAAAAGTATTCTATATATTGATGTGGAGATAAAATTATTAGAAATTTTTCTTCAAAACAAATAACTGATGATTAAAAATTTGCATTTGCAAATTTTTGATCAACAGTTATTTATGTTATGAAGAAAAATTTCTAATAATTTTAAAACAAAATTTTATTTGCATTAATAATTTTATTTTAAGAATACAGAAGCAACTTTATGATTATTAAGCAAATTTTAACAGTAAAGTTAATTAAATCTTGCAAAATCATGGTACAAAAATATTTAATAATAATATTGACATGATTAATTTTTCCAACTGAATAAATTAATATTTGTACTTAACAGTTATAATTATTTAGGCCAATATTTTGACCAAGAACTAAAGTATTGGTCCAAATAAATATAACTGCCTCTAAAGTTGTAGTCATCAGGTAGTTTGTTGTTATTTTTATTACATTTCGATAATTTGCTACACATCGTTTAATGCAACATTTTGGATAATAGAAACAGTAACAATAAATAACTTTGATCCGAAAATTACAGAAATCATTTAAGTAAGAAAGAATTTACAGAACAAAAACTAGTTCAGAAATTAATTATCTCAGTTATATGCAACTAAATTATATAATCGTTTTGTTTTGAGATAAACATATTTAAACTAAGTGTTTTTTTTAGTTTTATGTTACATACTCTGAAATGTAATCAGTATAATAAGGCTAATTTTGTTTGCCTGACTGTAATCATCAGCAAAAGAATTAGGCCATTACGTCCGGCATATCTGCGGATAGAGTAATGCACGTATGTAGCATAATTTTAATGAATATAATAATAATAAGAATTTGATTAAAAGTTTTTACATCCTGGAATGGTTTTTAAACAAATATTCTCATTTCTTCTTTGAATAGAATGTAATCAAGATAATTTCGTAATTATATATTTTTAAGTTCCCTTGTTAACCCGAACAAGCAGCAATTAATTATTGTAAACAAATGCACTGAACAAGAAAACAGCTATAGGTTCAGAAATAGGACGGAAAGAAATTTAGCAACACTTTGTATATTCAAAATTATTCTTTTTAATCTAAGAATATTCAAATATTATAATGTTTATCAATGTGTAATTGAATTTATCTAAATGTAATCAGATAATTTAGGAAAGAAAAAAATATTTCTTTACTTATTAAGATCATTATTTTAATCCTGTTTTCTTGTGGTATTGACATACTTTTCTCTCAGATATATTTTTAGATATACCATTATTCTAGTATTTACTGTAATTTTAAAAATTGAGAATGATCTATTGTTGTTATCTTGTTTAGATGATTAAAATATTGAATTGAAACAAATCTGATGAAAATTTTATAAAATAGCAACTAGACTTAACAACAATTTAGCCGTCTATAAAATATTTAAAAAGCTATCGAAATTTTAGTTTTGTTTACTGTTACAACTAACATTTCCAAAATTTATTTTTAAGATATTATTATTTTATAAATTTCTCTAATAATATTAACTAATTAATTAATTATTATTATTATTATTGTTTATGTCATATAAATCAATACAGCACAAAAACTATAGGAAAGAAACATAAAAAGGAAAGGAAAATAGAAAAATTTCATATCTTTAGCAATATCTTATATTATAAACCTATATAGGTACTTAGACTTTTTCTAATAGAAAAATATTTGTGATGCACTTTTAATCTTGACTTCTTAAAATCTATAGCTAAAAGAACCATAATTTATTAACAGAATGATTAACCGGAACTACATTCCTTGCTTTTGAACAGGTAGCATTTGCAGATCAGGTTAGTTTAAATTAAGCTGCAAAATTATACAAAAAATATTTCTATAGCTACTTTCAAAGCCTACAAGAGACTAGCCAACACCCACAACAAGGTTAACTAGAAGATTGAAGGATGGGATTCAACAAGCCAGG
>WUQG02263179.1:0-20131 GCA_011317285.2 Androctonus mauritanicus | reverse complement strand
AAAAGTTCTATTTTTTGAATTCTATTTGTTTATTCGTTAATTACTGATGATGGAGTAGTATCCGAAAAGCTTTTAATAATAAAAGTTATTTAGGGTGTTGTTATAAGCTAGTTATTTATTTTGGTTTAATTCTTCACACCTTGGTTTTAGTATGAACTGCTCTTACTTTTACATATTATCTCATTGATAGTGATTGTATTATATTAGCATGCTAACATTAAAATATTATTAAACAAATATATAATTACAAAGTTCTGACTTACCGATAATTAATTAGATGCTTATTTTCTTGTCTAGAAAAAGGAGAAATCATTTTTTACTATTTCAAAATTTAGGAACTGATGGACCAAAAACAAATATACTTTTTGGCAACTTTTTTGAAATATTCGCTAAGGCAAAATGATTTCGCATTACTTTTTATATAATGAGCGAAATAATTCAGTATATAATTTATGCAGGGAACTATTAAGAGTTAAAAAGAATGGGTTTTAAGATATAGAAAAGTACTTGGGTGAAAATATTATCTTAATAAAATTTTTCCTAATCATCATAAATCCTGAAAAAATTTTTTTCTTTCAAATATTATTATGGTTTAACTCCAGTTCTATTAGTTACAGACATAAAAGTTACTGAGAAAAAACAGATTAAATTTTTCAGAAATTGACCGTTCTGTAAACGAAAAATTTTTATTTTTATGTAATTATACGATTACATATTATTTATCCTATCAATTTTCTATGACATTATAGAATATCTCCCACAAAAATCCGAAAATACAACGACTAAACCAACACTTAATTAATCTGAAAGGAGCGAAATGGAAAGAGATGAGAAATATGATTACGCCATTTTTTATAACAAGTAAAATTAAAATGGTAAATATTTGGTACTAATAATTATATAACAGGACAGCTGATTTTTCTGAAGTAAATGATTTTTTTTCCAGATTTCACCAATAATGAATGATGCCACTGCTATTTTGTTAGAAAACTTTGAGAAATCACGTCAGCCAGGAGAAATTTTCGTTGTTTATAATCTTTTCCAAAAGTTAATTTTGGATGTGATAATCAGAGCAGCTTTTGGATTTCAAACTAACCTGCAGAGAAATCCTGAAGACCTCTGTTCAAACTGATATATATATTGTTCCATTTTCCATTTCGATTTTTCTTTCTTTTTCCTTACAAGTAATTTATCTTTAGCTTTCTATCAATGAATACGTAACTTATCATACTCTATTACAGGAATTTGTCCGAAATCATCTTGTTAATTGCTACTATATTTGCATATCATTCATTCATTTTAAGCATACTTATTGTACAGTTTTTTTATTTAGGATAATTTACATTTTTTCAACCGGTGAATCGACTTTTTCGAATAATCAGCGGGTTTATAATCAACAAAGATGCGAATCCTGTATATGAAATGCTAGATAAGTGTGAAATTATTGTGAAATCTTGCAAAAAAAGATCCAACGGTAAAAATAGTTATTTTAAGTTATATTAATTTTAATGACATATCTGAAATATACTTTATGACATAGAAGACGAATGGATCTTTTGCAACTGCTGACTGAAGCAGAAGTCAAAGTAAATATCAAAATAGGTTATCAAATGTTAACAGAAAGTGATAAAACAGTTGAAGAATTTTATACATGTAAAGAAACAAAAAATGGTTCTTAATTTATGTTTTCACTATTATTCTATGACTTCTCCTAATTTTAACATTCTTTTGAACTTTGATCAGTCATAACTAGGCGTTTGACCATAGATGAAATGACAGTAAACGCATTTCTCTTTCTTCTTGCTGGGTATGAGAATTTTTTAAAGATTATTACTAGCTTATTTATAATTTTAAGTGTTTCAACTTACTTTTTTAAATGTATAGATACGAAACTAGTACAACTCTAGCTTTTATTATTCTGATGTCGGCTAATTTTCCACAAATGCAAGAAAAACTTAGGAAGGAAATCAATGAATTACTGAAGGAAGAGGTAAAATGTAAATTAAGGGTAAATGCTATACAGTATATGTAAATAAATATATTACTTTATAGAAATATTTAGATAATAGCTCAATACATAAGTTGCAATATATGGATCAAATATTGAAAGAAATACTTTGTTTATACCCTCCTGTATATTTGTGAGTATATCCATTCTTTAACTTGAAAAATTGTATCAAATTCTTAAATATTTAATATTTTAGCAATAATAAAGTATAATTTTTCTTACTTTTGATTTTCAGATTTAGGATTTTACAGCAGATTTTATTTAAAAAAAAATATTTTTTCGGATTTACTGAGCGTGAAACGATTGAAAACGTTCGATATGATAAAATTCTCATTCCAAAAGGGATGGTAGTGCAAATTCCGGTTTATCTATTACACCGCGACACCGACTACTGGGAATAACCTGAAAAATTTTGACCAGAGAGGTAAATTTTGAAAGTGAGATCTCAAAATTGCATCTTTGAGATAGTTTCCATGTTATTGATTTTCTCCCGAGAATGCAAATATGATCAATCCTCTAGCGTGGCAAGCATTTGGCGTTGGGCCTAGGAATTGCGTTGGAATGAGGTTCGTACAGGTGCAAGCAAAATTCGTTCTGGCTCACATAATTTACAGATATCGCATATTATCCAATAATATTACCGATAAGGTATCTAATGTTTTATGACGATCATGAATTCAAAAGGATTTTGCTAAATAAAATGCTATAAATATGTCACAAGAAACATTCATTTTTAAATTTCCCGATTTGCTTTCAGTATCCATTTGAATTGGAACTTACTCCAAATGTTTTAAGACCTAAATATGGAATTCCTATCAGATCAGAGAAGTGCTGAAAGTTATTGAATATTCATAATTAAGTTAGCTTATTTCATATTTGAATATATAAGTATAAATAAAATCTGCATGATAACTTATATTGAAGCGGAATTTAAACATATTGATATAATACCATTGTTTAATTCAATAAAATTATTTTTTAATCATTTTTGTTTTGTAAATTCTATTGTTATTTTGTTATTTTATCTTCTTAACTTTTTAAATGTTTAGTGATAACTATACATTTAAAAAGTTAAGATAACTTTTAAAATAATTTTAATCTTTTAATAAAATAATAATAATTATATCAACTGATATAGATGAACTTTACATTTATTGAAATTATGAAGAGGAGTCTAATTTTATTTATACATTAAAAAAACATTTAAACTTAAAAAAAGGTCAAAAATTGTGTATATTAAAAATTAGCTGGATTTTCACTCAATTTTTTATTAGACAAGAGAGCTGTCATTTTTAACGAGAAAACTAACAAAAGGATACGAAAAAATCTTGATAAATCTTTTGGAATTTATAAAAGTAACTATACGAGTTCCTCTAGTTACGAACAAAATTCGTACGTAAGCTTCGTTCGTAACTCGGGTTATTTTGTAACTCAGATAATGTTATTTGACCTTAGAAACTACTTAAATAACTATATATTTTGTTTTTTAATATATTTAACAATTAGAAGTTTCTTATTTCACGAATTTGAACAAAAAGTTCCGATTATAAAGCGAGTGTTTTTTTTTTTTTTGCATAATCGCCGCCATCTCGAAATACTTCCGTAATAGGTTAATTAAACTGTGTAATTTTACATAATATTGATTTCTAGAGCATTCTGCTATTATATTATCTAAAATTATCGAAAAATTTTGAAATTTCTTGTAATTTGAAAATGAAATTTCACCTTCATAAAAGCATGTTAAATAGAAAAGCGCATTTACTGTACTATATGACCGAAACAATGTCACATTATAACTGAGGGAAAAAATAAAACAAACTGAAATTTTATTAATGGCAAAGTTATATAATACTTTGAACCCTAATGAAGTTATTCCTGCTCAAGGACTAAATATCCAATTATTTAGATATTAGATATCTATCCAATCAAAATAATTTAACAGGTAAAAAATACAACGTGTATACAGAATGCTGATATGAGATGGATTTATTAAAAACAACACAACAAAAAAAAATACTATAAACGTCATGCAAACTGAAACAAAATATTGATCAATATAATTACATTATATATATGTTAAAATAAATTACAAATATTATAACTGAACACTTGTTAAACTTACAGTTTGTCTTTGGTTACTAATAATGATATTTATGATCAAATAAAACGCATGTATGGGTCTAATGGGAGGTGCTCTGACCCCATATAATCCCTATTTATATACATTAGTACATGTATAACACTGTTATAAGAAATTAAGATATTTAGAATTAATATTATAATTTTGATACGATTATTTTATTGATGTTATGCTTTATTTTCTTAAATCTTCAACCAATTAACATTATTGTAATTTTTTAATACTATACATGGTTTATTTTTTATATATTAAATGTTTTTGTTTGATCATCATTTATTTCTTAGACGAAAACAATTTCTATAAAAATAACAGAATATATTAACAAATAATTATATATGGTCTTTATTTTTAATCTGATTGAAACAAAATTTTTAAGGAATAATAAGCAACGTAAATATATATTTAGGAACTAAATATGGTTAAAATAAATTGAATAATTCGATCTATAAGAAGAAAACACTCTCTCTACCTTCATTTTGGACTTATTATTGAGTTGAAACATTCTGTGAGACTTAAATAATATAAAAATATTTAAATTCTAAATTTAATGGAAATCGGCTTGATAACGTGAACTTGATTCTTTCGCTCTCCAGTTTAATCCGACTAGGATAGAATTTTTGGACCTTCTACGAATTAGGATTCTCTATATTCCAAATTTGATCAAAAGTAATTGAACAATGTCATTTATACAAGGGTTTACAAAGAAGGTATTCTTCATATTTCAATTCAATTTGATTCAACTATACTGAAATTTTTAGATCTCAAACTATGGAATATTGATATTCTTAATTTGATTGAAACTGATTGAATGATGACTGTCTAGGAGGGAAGATTAGAAGAAAATGTTGTTTTGCCTTTTTTTTTTTTTTTTTTTTTTTTTGTATTTTCAACAGTTCTAAAGGCCGGGTCTCACAGACGTAAAACGCGATGTTAGTACGCTGACGTAAATGCGTCGCGCACAAAATGTCGAGCGTACCGATGTTCAAACCGAAACATACGACGCGACGTAAATAAACAACGTCGCTTAGCTATTAGCTAATTGCTGTGACATCATTTGAAGTTAGCTGATTAACATGAATAGCGATACTCAAGAACTGTTTTATTTATTGATGGCTTCATTTATAAATTTATTGAATGTCATGGTTTCCAGAAATGTTCATTATTGAACGCGCACATGGTATCTTCTCTACTCACCATATTGAATTACGAAATAAACAAATCTCTCTTCTGATTGGACGAATGACCAACGTACTCTTGGCGCAACACACAAAGTTGAAGAAAAGTCATTTCTGGCGCAGCGGCGAACTTACTGCTATCGAGGCCCGGGACAGAAGTCTCCCTGGGGCCCCCTAATTGGATCACCATGCAAAATGTCAACACAAATATATAATTAACATTTATTTAATCAAAATTAAATAGTTAAAATGATTTGGAAAACAAATAATCTTAAGAGTAATGAAAAAACAATTTACATCTAGCAAACAAACATATTTTAAAAAGCTTATTAATCTGCCAGTTTTGATATTTAATAAAATGTTTTTGACTTTTCTAGCAATTAAAAAAGCTAAAACTGTTTTTTGCGAGTTTTGACTTCTGAAAATTTTTTTATAGCTTCATCAAAATTAATGTTTTTAGCTATTGCATTTTCAATGAAAAGGATTACCAAACTGAAAATTCCCGAAAACGCAAGACCACTCTAGAATGCATCATACTATTTAATCCTTATATTAAGCGTAAATCATACTGGACTTTTCCGGACTAATTCTACAACTTTCGACGATGTTCTATTGTGTTTTATGAGATTCGATGACATTCCATGAGAGTGTTTTGTGGAGTTAAAAGGGTAATTTGGTTATTTAAGTCCTAGAGGGTTGAGACTTCGCCTCTAGGGGATTGTTTTTGGCACCCTCAAAGGCGATGTTGCCAAATTGTGCAACTTTTCTTTAAATCTAGGGAAAAATTTATTAAAATTATTTAGTTTGTAATAGTATTTTGACACACGTTTACCCACCCACTTTCTGCACATATAGCCGTAACTACCACCCGGGCTGCCGCATGAGAGCGGCGCATGGCTAGAGGGATGGAAAACTACTCATATCTTATAAAATTATAGCATCAGTGCTTCTAACATAGACTTTTAAACATAAATACCGCACATTTATATGTAATCATCCTCCCAGAATGCAAAGTCCCCTTTTTTATATTCCTACATATAGGTACATATATTTAAAACTTAAGGGTTCTTTGGAGGATCCCTCTGATTTGAGACCCGGGGCCATCCGCCCCTCCGCCTCCTCTTGATACGCTACTGCTAAAGAAGTCATCTCGTACCATTTGGTGATTGTCTACGTCCGTCACTATGGACTCATTCGCCAGTTCCTGTCCGAAATCGGGACAGTCTCGGCGATGCCACGTCTGTCACTAGAGCATGCGATAGGATCCTAAACGGACACAGGATCATCCGATGGGCTTGGCTACCTCGTACAATTTTTCGAACCTACATCCGTTCTGAGAAAAAGTTTCGTAATATAATCTCCAAAGAGAAAGATGAAGAAGAATTTATTATAATTGCAAGAGTATATAAAAAAATATTCATAAAAACAAAAATTATAAACGTTTTTATGAAATAAGTTATTAGAAAATCACTCTAAAGTATTTTTATAAATTATATTAAAATTCAATAAAAAAAAAAAAAACAGAATTTTTCAATACAAAAAATTCCCGCTTCAAACTAATAACCGAATTACTATCATCATTTATAAATGGCTTAAATTAATTTTAAATATCAACTGACTTGTAAGACATATCATATTAAAGAAATTAAAATGCAAATACTTTATATAATCAATTGTTTAGATTATTTATCGCAAGTAAAAATCTTTCTTTTTCTTGTAAGGCATTAATTTTAAATGTGGCCCCCAGCCATATTTAAAATTAATGCAAAGCAAAGATGTTTAAAGTGGGCTTTGACAAGAATTAGTTTAAGACTTGATTTAGAGCAACAATATGTAAATATCGCTTAACTCTAGTTATACAGTATTTATTCAGAAAAGACAAGTTATGATATTTTTATCCAAAACTGGAACATTTCTTTCACTTTATTTAATTAATAATAAATTTATTATTTATATTATTTATAAATTACATATTATAAATTATTTAAATAACTTTTTTAATAATGATAATATGAACGGATTTAAATTTCAGTTACACATCTTCTATAGTTAATAAATCTCTTTCAATTCTAAACACTGGATAATTTAAATTAAAAGCAAAATTTCTTAAGTTAAATCATACACTTATAAAAAAATGTAGTAACTAATATATTAATATAAAATGGTACTTAAAAGAAAAAAATTAAAAATTAGAATTAATATTAAATTAAAAATAAAAATATTAAACTTTCAATTAATAAATACGTTTTGAATAAATAACTTACCGAAACTTTGGATATCAGCAACAAATTTTCTTCTAACTTCTCCGTGTCCATATAATACATCAGAATCTGAGTTCGATATCTTTTCTAGTGTTTCTGCTAAATCTAATCTTTTCATTATCTCTCCTTCTTTATAAATATCTCCAGTATTTTTATTAACAAGAACATTCCTATAATATACAGCTAAATTAATTTGAGATGAATATATACTATATATCAGAACAGAAGACTTAATATACTATAATTATTCCAACCTCAAACTTTCTTCGTTCAGTATAATGTCGCGATTTTCTTGTAAAGCTTTTGCTAAATGTCGACCTACAGGAAAGCCTTTTTCGCATAATTCAATGCTTGGAATAAATAATTCTTTCCAAGGTAATTTCCCTCCATATCTTTGGTATGCTATATCATAGCCAAGTAATTCACCAGGTACAGCAATAGCTAATCCGCCTGCAATATTTACATCAGTTTAAAAATTTACAGTTCACTTTAAGCTAGATGTTTTGTATTTGTATATATAAAATTTAAATTGTACATGTCAAAAAAAAAAAGGTTAAAAAATAAAATTTTGGTGATTCATCGACTGAATCATAAAGGTAAACAGACTTTACTCTTCAGTCCAATATATACTATTTGTAGAAATACTATTCACTATAATTATTTGCAGAAAATTTTTCTGGTTTTCTGTTATTTTAAGCAGATTTCGCATGAGTCAAGTTTAAAAAACTCTAGTTTATTTCTAGCTTGACTTAAGAGTTGAAAAATCTTATATAATTTTAAATGACTCTTAATATAAATAATAAGTGCTTTATATATCTATTTAATTAATATATAAGTAAATTTAACTTATAAATTCTTATTTATCAGTAACTACCATTTTGTTATATAACTTTTTTCTCCTTACTGACCTATCTGCGCGGAATTTTGATTTCCATTAAACATATTTTCATCAGCAGCTGCAGGAGCAACTTCTCTGGCATCTAATATCTTAACCTCTTGATTTTCCCTGAAATTATAATAAAATATTTCAATACTATAGAAACTAATATCAAGTTGTTTATTTAATCACTCACTTATTATAAAAAGTCATGATAAATCCTCCGCCTAATCCCATGCTATGACAATTTACTACTCCCATACACAATAATGTAGCAATTGCTGCGTCGACTGCGCTTCCACCTTTCATTAACGCTTCTCTAGAATGATTTTTTTATTTTATTTTTTATAAAATTTATTATTATTACATGTTTCTTTGATATATAAAACATACTTTCCTATCTTGGCACATGGTTCTGCATCTGTGCTGATAGCTGCATTTTCGTATTTGCCTAACTCCGAATCAGAAGGATTGTAAAGCTGGGAAATATCGAAAGGAGTTTTCTTCTCGTCTGACCAAGGTTTCCAAGTCAATACCAAATAACATATAAATCCTGATATTATTAATAATACGATAAAGGCAAATATACCAAAACATATTTTTCCACGTTTTGAAAGGTTTAACCTGAAAATATAGAAAATAAAATTTATTAAGCCAACCATTTACTCATATAATAAATTTCGTTCATTAAAATATGCATAAATAATGCTATGTGAATTATTTATCTGTCATTTATTTTATTTCTTTAGTGTAGTAGTTTTAAAACGAAGCAACGTACACGTTGATTATAATTTTACTTCTATATTGATAAATTCAGAAACAATAGCAATTTAATGACAAAATAAAAGGAAAAAATAATCATAATGACTTCCTTAGATCGTCGATAAAAATGTGCATAGTTTATTAATCACATTATTAATTTAATCATGATTTTATGTTTCAGTAGTTATATATTCCAATTTTCTTAATTAATAGTAAGGTCATTTTATTCTGGTTTTATTCAGTATTAAATCACATGAATATTTCTCTTAAAATTCGCATTGTTAACAGCCGGATTGTATCAATCTGTCACAGTTTACTTATTAAACCGTAATATGATAGAGGAAGTATCATACGCTGCTTAAATTAATGGATTATTATAATTTATGAAATTTCTCTATTTAAGCAATGAGAATTACCCTAAAATCATCAATCAAACTAAAAAAATAATAATAAACGAAACATAATTAACTTCTCTAACAAGAATCAGACGGTCAAAGTTTATAGTAAACCAGGAGATATTCTATCCTTTAACCTTAGGTGATTCATGAACAGGTATTCGGTCAATGAAAAACTGATCAAAGGTCTATGTACAGTATCTAAAAAATTTTGCAATTGAACAATAGAAACGCAACAAAAATCTTTTCATAATGTAGAAAACTAGAAAATTAAAATTTAGTTAACTTATATCATATTGGAAATCAATCAGTTTTGAAAGTTAAAAATAATTTTGTTTTAATGTTAGAGGATTAAAAATCCAAAACTGTAACAGTAAGTTATTATTCATTTTATGAATAGTTTTAAGACTTTATTTCACTTTATAAATTTATAAAACTGATTTAAAAAAAGCAATTTTCATCAATATTAAATTATTATTTAAAAATATATATGCAATAATTATGAAATTTCTTATTTTTTACTTAAAATTATTGCCACCTGTTAAAAAATGATAACAACAGTTATAGTTCAGAAGAAGTTAAAATTAACACTGCATTTCTTGTAACTGTGCCAACAACTCCTGCAAAACATATATATTGAAAATTGCAGAATAAATTTATTATCCACTTTATTTTTAATCTTTTAAGTAGTATAGAATATAATACTAAAAATTCCGCTAAAAATATATAAATATATATTAAGTTGAAATTTCTAAACATTATGTTCTATCTAAATCTAATTTTTTTATTTTTAAAAACTTATATTTATAAACTATAAATAGAAATATGTCCTATTTTGCCTTCCTGTTACTTTCACTTTTACGTGTCCAGTTACTTAATTCCTATATTTTAGCGCAATTTGCGTTTTTTCCTTGACGATGATTAATATTTGTATTGTTTATTTCTGTAAAGAAAATTCCTATTGTTTTCATAGATAATGAAGGAATTTTATATATTCAATTTTTAAACATAGAACTTTCAATAAAGAAAATATATATATGTATTTACAATATTTATACAATTAGAGAAACGCTCTTTACAAACAAGTTTCAGCTAGCAGTTAAATTATAATTGCATAATGCAAAAAACTGCCTTACCCAATAGGTTCCTTAACAGCTATTAACAATTTCTTCTTCCACCTTAAACACGCCATAGCACTCACATGCTTTAACGATATGGGAATACGAATTGATGCTGGACTTTCCCTATCTTAACTAAGTTGCCGACTTCAGCGCCGCCATTATCCTTTCCTATAGCGACGTCATCGATAGGTGTGACGTCACAGGAAGAGATTATACCCTACGGAAACAACCCTGATTCATTAATTGTTCTCACGAATCTGCCCACGTTAATCATCAGGTAAAACGCTATCCTGCAATCTAACACCCGGTTTACTTTATCCCACGTTCAATTTTTTGACTTTTTTTCTAATGTTGCTCTTGTGCCAATTGTGAAAACGTGAGTCATTGAGAACAATTACTTAAACAGATCAAATCACTATTAACTAAATTTAGTCAAGTGTTCATTCGGTGTCTAAAGAGGTACAGTATATTGAATGTGGGTGGAAGATTTATAATGCCATATTTAGATACAGTAAATTGGGAATTTATTATAGTATACGTTTGAATTATTTTAACCTTTAAAAATATATTGCAAGCAACTTCGCTTAGTTTATAACACATCTCCTAACCGGATTTTAAGGAAATATGATTTTCAGAAATTAAACACTATATATATATATACATATATTAATAATATAAAAAATTACTTTTTTTAATTTTTTATTAAATGTGATATATTCATGTTATTCCAATGGATAACTGATTTAAGCATAAAATATAGATGTTACTCGAATATAATAAGCGTAAATATATGATATATATATTGAAGTACATATTTCAAAATATATATAAAAATAGATAAATAACCAGCTTATAACACCCTAACTACCTTTTATTAGGGTGTTATAAGCTGGTTATTTATCTATTTAGTTCTTTCACACCCGGATTTTAATATGGATATATAAAAATATAATTAAAATTTATTAATCTTTTTTTTCATTTTTTAATATCGAATACTATATTAATATTTTAAAGTAGGCTACAGTATATTAATAGACTATTTTAAAAGTTTAAATTCTCATAAATTTAAATCACAAATAAATTTTTAACGTTACTAATATTTCCTAGAATATATATAATTATTACGCAAATTTATCATTCTACATTTTTGGAAAAATCTTTTTATCTTTTTAAATGTTATCATTCGCTGCACTGTAGATATTTGGTAAACAAAAAAATATACTCTGATATATTTCCTTTCTCTAAAACTAAATTTTGTTATACAGTAATGTACATTTATCGTGTTTTTATGAATAATTTCGTTTGTTCCTGATCATTTCCGTTTCTGCATATATTAAAATATTATCAATATAAAAACTATTTCAATATGGGTTCACTTGTTATTAATATTATATTATGAACCAGTTATCGTCGATATTCTGATTACTTATTCGCAACTTTAATTTCTATTTTTGCTTTATCGCTTTATTACAAAATATTCACCTATATAAATTTTTATATGTGGCAAATTGATACATTAACGGTTATGATAGTACAAGAAAGTATTTCAAGCTATATTAGGAAGTGAGAATGAAAGATAACGAGGAAATGAACAAATTAGAAAACAAATCGTAGTAGGATTGCTGCAAGAATATTATAAAAGTGAAATAAAATAAATTAATTTTCTGTATATAATTTATTTTAATTAAATAAATGTACGAAAAATAATAAAGTTCTCTTATAACTGCTTTAAATTTTGCAAATCTTGATATTAAACTAGAAATAATATAAATCAATTTATTTATTTAATTTTTTTCCTGTTATAATACACCTATTTTATATTTCTATGAATCAAAAATAATCTGCATATTTATGTATTAAATGTAAGCATGATAAAACTTTCATTGTTTTCAATTCTGAAAAATAATACTTCTTTTGTTATACTAATAAATTTAAATTCATGTAAGTATAGTATTTAAATTATGCACTAATTAAATAACTTATAGTAAATTTTCTAAATAAAATCTTTTACATGTTAATAAATTAGACTAATTAATTCTATAAATTCTAAAAGTCTATACATATAATGCAATAATGTTGTACTGTATAGTTAGTTTGAACTGTTTATAAATCATATATTTGTTGATATTATTAATTTACATATCCTAAAAATGTAAATTATGATTCTTATATTCTAGTCTATTTATCCATTCTACGTAATGTGTGGCTCATAGACCAATCCAGCCAATTTGAAAATTCTATTCATCCCTTAAATCACTGAAAAATTT
Source organism: Androctonus mauritanicus (assembly GCA_011317285.2). Taxonomy (NCBI): domain Eukaryota; kingdom Metazoa; phylum Arthropoda; class Arachnida; order Scorpiones; family Buthidae; genus Androctonus; species Androctonus mauritanicus. Next base: position 7,125 of record WUQG02263179.1, on the reverse strand, counting down.
GAATATAGGAATTCAAAGAATATTTATTTTTCCATTGTAGGCCTATGATTATTTTATTTCAATTTTAGAATATTCCTGTTATTAATTTATATTGTTATGATATCAATTCTAAAATATATCAAAGAATAACAATAACATTTGTATGTTGATAGTACATAGATAACTATTACAATTCATCATCATACTAGAAAAATGAATGATGCTTTTGAAAAAAATATTCTATGTTGATAAATAAAAATATTTCAAAATAGAAGAAATCTATTAATAATATGTAACTCTTTTTTATTGTCCTTCTAACTTTTGTAATTATATAAAAAATAATAATAATAATTGCTATATAAGGATTTCGTGTTCTAAAAAAATCTCCCAAGTGAAATAATTTGCGATCTCTGTCTAAAACAAAATTATTTAATGTATTTCGGCTAGTTTTGGACTGCATATGCTTCATTTTATCCTGAATATATATACATATATAAACAATATTGATTTTATATTGAATATCAAATCTGGAAACTTATAACGGATAAAGTGCATTTTGAGAGAATATATTGTAGAAAATAAAATTTTCTTCTTCTAAAGTAAAAAAGGAAGAATTTTCTATAGTTTCTTTCTATTGTTATAAAAGCTATCTTTTGGATTCTTTGTCAAAATTTTTTGAATGATTGTTGATATATTGTTACAAATTCTTTTCTGCAGTTTAATAATAGTTTGGTAAAGAAGAAAATTCTTTCTTTATAAATAAAATATCTTTCTATGGAAACTTGAAAAATGCTCTTTGCTCTTATATATTTTGTGGAATATTTTATTTTATCTCAAATAAAAGCTTTATTTTTGTATGTGCTGTTTTACGTTCTTATAAATCTGATTTCGACGGTAATACACTACATTAAATTGTAATATTTTTACAGAATTAATTTTTTTCAACTCGTTTACACAGGTTAAGGACACAATTATGTAGCCGAATATGATTTACTGAATGAGTTAAATATTGTATACTAAATTACAACTAAGTTATGGATTAATTTAAATTTCACGTGTGTCATGTAGTAGAATCAAAACTAGTCATGTCCAAATGTGTAGAAATATTAATTCGTGTATTACGGATTTCTTAAACTCGAAAAATTTTTAATCTGACTGATTTATTGTCAAAAATTCATTTTTTATTTTTTAAACTACAGTACTTAAATTTTAAAATTGTATACGTAATTTTTATAATAATTAATAAAACTATAAAAGTTTAATATGAAAAAATAATGTAAAATTCTTTCTCTTCAATAGTATCTCGTGTAAAAGCAAATGCAATGGCATTTTTATAAAAGAAAATAAAAGTCAGATATACATATATATAGAAAGATTTGATATTTATTATTAGAATTTCATTTAATAGAAATTAACTATTAAATCAAATTAGGTTGCTAGAAATTTTAATGTAAACCTACAACTTACGCATTTGAACCGTGTAACAACGAGTCTCTTTCCTGATTCATCTCGATTCCTTTTCTCTTGTCAAATGCATTCATCAGGTGCATTTCAAGTTTTATTACACCTACTTATTTTCCTATTGGAAGATTCTGTTGAGAACCAACCTCCCTATCAAATCTCCGTTTGCTATGGAAAATAACCATAAAATTTTGAGATTTAAAATTAATTGCTGGCTTAATTTATCTGATGCATCACATTAATTGCGACTTATTAGTTCTTTTTTTTTTTTTTTAATAAAAATTCTGTGCCATATTGTAAAATTTATGAGTGAGATTTTCTAATTTTTCTATAAACAAATATATTTTGCAAATTTAATATCAAAAAATATATTTTTTTTCCAATATATAACTATTTTTGAAACGTATAGGCCTACAATAAAGTATGAATAATATGCATTTCCGAAAGTAATTCGAAAATATACAAATGTAATCGTTAAAAATGATTCAAAAGCAATTTTCTAAATGTGCTTTGATTAGATAAAATATTTTTATTTCTTTTTTCAAATTCTTTCAAGATAACTTTCATTTATCATAAAAATATCAAATTTTATAGAAAAGTTAGCTAGAAACTAGCTATGTTCTCGTAATGTAATCATATAATGGAAAATTATAATGCTAAATATTTTTAACCAGTTCTTCATTACAGACTATAATTATATACCAAAAGCATCTAAAATATAAAAAATAAGCCAGATACTGAGAAAATAGATAGCTTGATACAATTTAAAACAGACTATTTGCTTAAACGTTATTATCATTTTAGAATCATTATCCAGAAACCGCTTCTAAAATGTAGAAAACAATTTATTTTCTCTGTATTTGATTTACTTTTTTTTACATTTTGGAGTTTCTTTAATAGATATCATTCATTTTAGCAAGAAAACAGTTCTATTGAAAATATCTTTTAAGATAATATCCTAACACACGCTATTAAATACATTATTTCTTTAGATTCATTTGTGCCTAAGCTTTTAAGGGATTTTACAGCTTTCAGAAAATTCAGAGGATTATGATGAGCGTATTAGATTCGAGTGAAATCGGTTGAAAGATGACCTTGAGAATTTTTTCAAAAGAAGAAAATACAGAAAAGAAAAATAGTGATGATTTCCAATTTTTACTATTTTTCAATGTTTAGTTCTTTTATTAATTTAATTTAATGATTAACATATCTGATAATTATCATATTTTATATTCGATTGAATACTGTTCTCGAACAAAATTGTTAGTTCAAAAAATATTTAACTTAGAATCAGAGTTACAGAAGATTGAATTTGACGGAAATAATATAGTACTTGTAATAAACGATTACAGTTTAGTGCTTTAGGCAAAGAATTTTCTGCTTACCACCAAAGCTGTTATATTTCTGTATTCCAGAAATAATTATTATTTCATCTCTAATTTTTTTTTAACTTAAAGTAAAATTTTGACTAACAATTCATTCTACCACAAATTATTTACATAAAGCGAATATTGTTACATTTCTACAAAATTTCTAATGAAATGAATAAGAAAAATTACTAAAATATCAAATATATATCTTTCTATTCCAATAATAGAATATTTAATAATTATACATGACTTATTTATTAATTCTCTCTTAATAATTACTAATAATTTTCTCGTTTGATTATATCTTAATATTTTTTAAAATATTTTCATTGAGTAATAAAATTCACTTCTCTTCAAGGATTGTTTAAAATATCTTAACTTCGGTAATTATTCTTCCAGAAATATTTCTCATAAAATTATTATTCAATTAGCTGGCACTTTTGTTAAATTTATCAAATCTTCTAACTTTTAAAAATACAAGTTATTTGTTGGTCCGTTTTTATATAGTAGGCCTATACTCTTCATTTTTCTCCATATTGCAGCTACTTAAAGTATGAAAGTTAACTACATCTGGTGAAATAGTCTATCATTATTATATTATCTGAAAAATTAATACTGTATTTCTTTTTCTGAGATTTAAAAAGAATTAATCTTCAAATTCAGTTTTACATTTGAAGTAGATCTTAGCGATAATAGTTTACAAATGATACTGATTCAATATTTTCGGCAAAAACAATTACAGTGTACTATGTATCCAGATATTATTTTATTTTCCATAAAATCATATGTGAGGTATGTATTTACTATTAATAATTTTCATGTTTATATTGAATCTAAAGCAAAAATGTCCCTTTATAACTTGGGTTCAATTCATTAAAATATAAGAGATCTTAATTTCTTAGTATTTTCAACGTGGTAAATCGAAAAATTGTATTAATTTCTATGGAAATTGTTAAAATTATTTTAGCATCTTATATTCCTTCTACATATTATCAAGTCAAAAATCTGAATAGCTCTATAATCTTAGAACTGTTTATATTTACAGTTTATATTCACATTAGTATCAATACTTTAAAACAAAGTTTTCTAACTATGGAGCGCAAATCTTTTGCAAGTGGGCGCGCAATAATTAACAAAAACATTATTTTTGAGACAAACAAACAAAAAAATAAATTCAAATTCATGTCGAAAAGAAATGAATCAGCAAAAGGATTATACATATATCCATAATAAAATTCGTATAGACTTTTTTCTTTGTATATTTATCTTTTTTATTAGTCTATACTTTTTCCCGCAACAGTTTATTAGCCAATGCCAAATATCAATATATAAAATTAAATTATAAAATCTTAAAACATAATACAATCAATCACGGTTTAGATATGCATTTTGGACAATAATGCCCTCCTCAATATCAAATTCATGTTAATTTATATTATTTGCAAAATTTATTTTACAACTTACATAAAAAGATTTTGTGCAGCAGCGACTTTCTATTAATTATCTTATTAATAATTTTTTCTTCATAATCTGATATTAGAATCCGTTTTACATAATAGGGTAATTCCGATACACTTCCCAACGGAAAGAATGTTGAAATAGATCTTTGTAGGCCCTAATAGCAAAAGAATATAATCTTCATAGAAGTTTCTGGAAAAAACGGAATTTTTGTTATGTAAAACAAATTCTAATATTAGATTATGAAGAAAAAACTTTTGATAAGATAATTAATGAGAAATGGCAGTTGCAAAAAATTTTTTATGTCTCATTAATTATCTTATCAAAAATTTTTTCTTCATAATCTAATATTAGAATCTGTTTTACATAATAACAATTCCATTTTTTTCCAGAAACTTCTATGAAGATTATATTCTTTCGTTATTAGGGCCTACAAAGATCCGTTCCAACATTCTTTCCGTTGTTCTCAACGGAAAGAATGTCGAAATGGATATTATCGGAATTGTTATGTAAAACGGATTCTAATATCAGATTATGAAGAAAAAATTATTAATAAGATAATTAATAGGAAGTCGTTGCTGCAAAAAATCTTTTTATGTAAGTTGTAAAATAAATTTTGCAAAGAATATAAATTAACATGGATTTCATACTGAAGAGGGCATTATTGGCCAAAATGCATATCTAAACTGTGATTGATTGTACAGTATTATGTTTTAAGATTTTATAGCTTAATTTTATATATTGATATTTGGCATTGTCTAATAAATAAACTGTTCCGAAAAAAGTATAATAAAAAAAGACAAATTTACAAAGAAAAAAGTCTGTATGAACTTTGTTATAACATACATTACCTAAATATAAAATTAATTTTTATATATATCCACGTACCCAGAAATTTTCTACTGTAGCTGTTTTAAAGACAAAATATCGATCTCGTTTAGTGATTGGAAAAGAATTGCAAGTAGCGATATCTTCAACGACACCCCAATTTGAGAGAATTTGTGCCGAAAACAAGTCCACCCATCGCATTAAAAATATTATGTTATATTAAACATGTATTCTATTTAGCGATTTTATATGTTTAATTTTATTAAAAATTATTACACCATAATAAATATATATATATTTTTATGTTTAAGAACTTTATTTATACAAAATATGGTATATTGTTTTGTAGTATTAAATTATAAGTAGAGTGTATTTATAAAATTATACTGTTATGAAAGCGAGGGATGTGTCAATTTTTTATGAAAAAAGAGGGTGCAGACATAAAAAGTTTGGAAACCACTGCTTTAAATTATAAATTTATTCAAATAATATATTAATAATTATCATAATTTAATTCTCGCCGTTCATATTTTCTATTTATAATTTGTTATTAACTTTATTTATTTTACCGCTATTAAATGTAAATATAATTAAAGTTCATTAAATGACTTTTTTCATAATATATTTTAGATAGTGCCAAGTCATAAGCTAGCCACATGAAAGATTAAGTAATTAACGCTTTTTATATGCTTGTTTAATGTACTAAAAATTTAAATATTTTGACTTACATCATTGGAAGAAAGAAAAAATAAATCTTTGACTTCATAATAATCTCTCATTCTATAATAATATTAATCAAATTATTATTCAAACAACAAACCGTTTTCGTTAAAAAATTTCAATCAACATATTTTTGTAAAAATTATAGAAGACAATTTAAAGAATTTGGATCATTAGATTAATGACAAATTTTTATATTAATGTATTTTTGACATATTGCTCTCATTAATATTTCTAGAGCGGTGGTTTCTTAAGCTTTTGGAAGTCGCGGAATGCTTTTAATTAAAAAAAAATTTTGCGAACACCAAAATCAGTTATCTTTATATAACGCAGCACAATGCATGAAATATGTATGAAATATATTTATATTTCATATACTGTATATATATTTCATAATATCGCTGAATACTTACAAGTTTCAGGAACACCGATTAAGAATCACTGCTTTGGAGTTTATAAAATTAAGGATAATTTTATCATTTTCTATTAAAACATATAACTAATATTCAGTTATAATACATTGTCAATTTCTATAATATGTTATTATTCTAATTATTTTGAATTTTATATTTTATTTTAGAGTGAATCGAGGGAAGTTGACCAACTTTTTCATTCTGACCCTAAAACTCGTATTAAATTTGAATATTTTCATTTCATATTTTTTTATATTTAAACTTACAAGTGTTTTGCATATATGACTCGATCAAAAACTTTGATATGACCATCAGGTCATTATTTATAATTTCTTCAAAAAAGTTACAATTAGTCATCTTATCCCGAATATTCGGGGTAAGATGCCACTGCACTTTAATAAATAGAAAAATGAAATCTTTACTCATCCAATAAATTATACACTAATAATAATTAATGTATAATTAATGTATAATAATCAATCATACAATAGTTATACATTATACTATGTATATTTTAATAGAATAAATTATTAAATTCTATAAAATTAGAATTAAATAAAATCAGGTATTTAGGTATCATATGATATATATCCACGGTGGCCAAGTTGCTGCTGGTGAACCACAAGCGACTCTTTGGTACCTTTAGTGTGGCTCCATATCATGAAAGTCAAGAATTAATATACAGTAATCTCTTTTAATTAAGAAAGATGTAGGACTTGTCTATATAAAGTAAGCTATCCAAAACATTTAATAGAAAATGGATTTAACAATTTTTTCTAAGCCCTTCATATACAATTAGCATTAAACATATAATGAATTATTTACTGTGTAGGCCTATACTATATTTTTCATTGTTATTTTTCTATAATCTTCTTTTTAATGTCCTGTAATGTAGG
>WUQG02263178.1:0-49716 GCA_011317285.2 Androctonus mauritanicus | reverse complement strand
ATGTTTTGATCAAAATAGGCTTTTTTTTTGCTGTTGCTCTTGGTAGAAAAGAAAGCTCAAAAAAATAATATAACTTTTATTCCATGTTTTTATTCTCATATTTCTAATTTTTAAACTAATTAAAAGAAGTAATAACAACAGAAAATGTAGCCATAAAAAAAATTTAACATGTAAAAAAGCTTTCACCACAATTCGAAGATTTAAAACTTTGTAAAGGATGAAAACTTAAACTGCTCATTGTCATTCATTCTTTTGGAATAAGTGGAGTAGTGAATTAAGAAAAGGAAAGAAAGAAAGAGCAGTTCTTTTTTTTTGCTTGCTTCCTTATTCTTCCGTGTCTGACTGTTCGCAATGATTGGTAATGAAGCTTTCTTGTTACCAGAAAGAGAGAGATGGATAGAATGCGTAGATCGAACTGCCTCTCATCGACTTGACTCACCCGTTGCATTCGCAAAGCTATAGACAAAAGGTCAGGCAGTTTCCTCCTATTGTTTGGCTCAAACTACTCCTTTCTCTGTCGTAAATGCTTCTCTTGCCTCCAACTGAAGTGAGTCTGGAAACAAGATTCCCCGAGGTAATAACATCAACCAGTTTTGTTGCTGCAAACGCTCTGATTGTGTAATGCACATGATACAAATCCTTATCTTATGGGGTCACTTAAAGGTTCGGTTAAGTTAGGATGGGTCAAGTGATAAAATTTCGGCAATATATAAATGGGAATTCGCTATCTAGGAAAAAGGACCACCACAAAACGCGATACAGATCTGAGAGACTTAATGGTTCCAAGTCTTTCTTCATTCGGTTGCTGTTATATAACTTGGGCGAAATTATCATATATAAACCGTAACGCGAATCATGTATGATTCATTGATTTAAAACTGATGTGACATTTCGCTTTAAGGCGAATTTCTATATTAGTAACAGATCGTAGATGCTTACTTCACACATTTAAGTTGCAAGTCGTACAGGTGGTCGATAACAAAGCATAAAGTTCTCTTATCGGAGGGGATGAAAAATTGGTGGGATGCACAGAGTGTATTCGTTTGTTACGGTTTGTGTATTGTAACACTCAGCACGTGCTCTGTGTTGTAACAAGATGTCTGATGCTACACTCAACTAACTGCTTGACGATCCATTTAATGAAGGTGAACTGCCATGAGCACGTGACCCTAGAATTGATTAGTTCCTTTGGTCAGGAAACTGGATAGGGGTTGAGGAAATGAACGGAATCGGAGGTGATTTGAACTTTAGATCAGTTTGTGATTTCAGTTGATCTATATTGGAGTAAAGCTTGATTATCTATCAACCAATTCCTCATTATCATACCGGATAATGCAAATTTGTCTAGCGATTGGGTCAATTTTCCAATTTTCGCTTGTAGGGATTGATTTTTTTTTTTAAATTTCTTACACGGTATTTCTTTTATTGATATTCGACATACCGAAAAATGTCGTTTTTAAAAGCAAATAAAGGCGTTACAAACACACGAAATAGAATATGTTAAAAACGGATGAATACGTTGCGAACATACGAAACAGGACGGCGATTAATTAATTAATTAATTAATTAAAAGCATTTGAATGCATTAAAAATATACAAAACAGAATATATTAACGCGTATGTTAACATATTCATCTGTTTTAAAACACACAGTATAAGTACAATGTTCTATTTCGTATGTTTGTAACGCATTCATCTGTTTTAACCATGGTCTTAAATACACTACAATTATTCTATTTCACGTGTTAGTAATACATTCATCTGTTTTAAATCACACTACAAATATTCTATTTCACGTGTTAGTAACACATTCATGCGTTTTAACTCACAAAAAATAACAGATAAATATGTTTCTCTAACACATTTATCTGTTTTTCTGTGAGTTAAAAGCAACAGATTAAACAGTTAAAATAACATTAAACGATAGATGAATATGTTCTATAATATAACAGATGTTCATCTGTTATAACTTACGCTACTAGCATTCCATTTCTTGTTTGTAATGTGTTCTGTTTTACAACATATTGCAAGAGTTTCTTCCACTTGCAACTCTTTCTTCTCTCAAAATAAAGAGAAAACACGTCTCTTCTTGTTTTTGAAGATTTATATCAGCATTTATTCGAGAAATTATAACTAAACTCTTAAAAAAAAGAAAATAGAAATTTCTACAAATGTTCCTCTCATATATTCATCTTAATTCCTTCCATTCATTAAAGATAACCAATTGTATCGAGTAGTTTTTTTTTTTTATGCATATGCCGCTAAAATGATTAAAAATCTATTCAGCGGCATCCAAAAGATGATTATAATAAATTATCTTAACTTCCTTCCTGACCTATAAATCAATAGAAAAAAATCTTGATGTTTTTTTTATACTCAAACAAAAGAAAAGATCAGTTGCACTTGTAAGTTTTTTCATTTCTTTCTGTTGTTTATGTGACACATTGACACGATTTCTTTCCGATAAATATCGTTGTAGCATCTTTCCGATTTTCTCATCTCGATGCTTTTTTTCCTGAACAAGTATAAGAGACTTTTTCTTGAAGAGAAAGTCATAAAGTTGATAAGATAGCAGAACATAACGGTGTGCAATGCAATTATTGTGTCGTATAGTGTGCCATGTCAAAGATTAAAATTTACTTCACTTTTCTATTTCTTTATATATATGGGTCAAATAGAGAAATTTTAATAATCGTAAATCTTATTTTATATAATTCAAAATTATGTTGACGCCAATGAGTTCGGAATCACAACAATAAAGAACAAAAGTAACAATAAAGCATTAAGAACTTGAGGAACAACTCATAAGCAACTGATATAAGTTATAAGAATTAAACAAAAATAAACAATAACACAAAAAATTTGATAGAATTTGAGATAAAAATTTATTATAAATGAGATTTAATTGCTTTAAATACTCATGTTCAAGAATTTTTAAAATTATTTGCAGTGAAAAAACATGGTTAATTATGTACGATTCGTAAATATTTATCCAACATCTCTCTGCTGCGATTGATTATATTCGAAAAGAAGCAAAGTGCTGGGCACAGAGAGAGAGAGAGAGAGAGAGAGAGAGATCATTTCTAGTTTGTTTGTTAGTGTCAAGACGTAATTTCCTGAACTTTCTCCTCCCAGGTCACCCAGAGATGACCACTTCTATGTTGGCATGCATGAGACAGAGAGAGAAGATCGTAAAGTGATTGAGAAAGTCCCATCTCAACCCAAATCCAATTGCTTGTTGTATAGCTAACTAGTTGTTGCACTTACTAAAGCTAGTTTGGTAGTAAAGCAAAAGAGTCTATAGAGAACACAAATATTATCCATTAATGATGCACACACTGAATGAATAGAAATTTCTATTAACCCTTCAATACCCCGTTCTAATTTTATTTTTCTTCCATCAGCATGCAGATTGCGATATTTTCGGTTAGTATGTTTAATTTAATTTGGAGAGATTCGATAAATATCTCTTCCGCCATCTAACCCAATTTAAATATTTTAAAGAAGTTTTTTAATGTTATAAAGTTTTTGGAAATTTGCTTCTTCTTAATTTAGAATTCCTTCTCCCGAATTTTTCCAAGAAAAATAAAAATAAAAATAAAAAATTATTTTTTTCCTCCTTGATCAAAAATAAGTAAAATTAATGATAAAATTATTTTTACGATGTTTATTCTAGTGTAGTGAAGTCTCTTCTGTTAGTTCTTGAAGATGGAAGTTTTCTATCCCCAATCCTCGAGATAGCATTCCTTTAAAGGAAAGCCGGTTTCTAACGATAATTTTAAAAATCCTCATAAGGATTCTTCTAACGAATGATCCTTAATAATTTTTGATTTTTTTACATGCCAAACTTTATTAAAAATTAGTATACAAAAGTTCAACAAGACTTCCTTTGAAGTGCTTTTCCTACTTGTAGAAAATTTTTTAAAACTGTATAAAAGGAGTTTCGACAACACAAATGTTCTTAAAAGCATAAAATTCCTCTTGATTACGATTATGATGAGAAACTGAAGAGTAACAAGAGCATCTGTGATGACACAAGCCATTAATTTTATATATATATTGAAGTTTTAGTGATGCTGAGGATCAGTGATAAAGAAAAAAATTTCAAAAATATCTGCATTGGAATATCGATAAAACAAAGAAGTACATACACACAGTCTAAATTCGATAAAAATAAAAATAAAAAAAAAACTACAGTAGACATATCCGGGATTAGAAATGATCTAAAGATCCTGGATTAACCTTTAATCTTCAAACCTGAAGGATCAAGTACGCCATCCTTCTTCCAGCGACTTTTAGACATTAAAGAATTCCGTATAATATTTTTACCTATTATAAATAACGTCTTTTGATCTTTATAAAATAAAATTATAAATGATATTTTACTTCCAGCTTTTATATTGGTATTCAGAGACACATCTTATAAAGTTTACTAGGCTAACTAACCGTAAAATGCGAAGTAACGAAGGGATCTATTTTTTTCATCAACGAAAGAATCAACAACTCCACAGAAGAAAAAAAAAACGAACGAAAAAAAAAAAAAGAAAATTTGGACGAAGATACTTTTCCACAAAATAGAAAAAAAACAACCTATAATAAAAAAAAATTTGTAAACGTTTTTCTCTTCTCTCTCTCTCTCTCTCTCTCTCTGTATTTTTTCTTCTTCCTCTTTTTTTTTTTTTTTCTCTCTAGGAAACTGTTAAGAGAATCGAAATGTTCCCTCACTAATAATATAAATCTGAATAATTCCTGATATTATTTTAATAATTAATTAACTGAATTACGATCTTTTTTTTAAAAAAAAATAATCGAAGAAATTATATTAAAATTTTAAATGTAATTTTTTTTATTTTTTTTTTACACTTCGAGATTCGTTCTGGATGCTTACTTTAGCAGATTATATTAATAAAATTAAACCAGAAAAAATATATAAAATTAATGAAATATTATCTAAAAATGTTCTTTTGATACTAATTGAGACAAATAACGTAAAAAATTAGTAAAAAAAAAATTATTTTTTTTAATGAGACATCCATCCTTCTTTTTTTTTTTTTTTAATATTCCATAAACTACTACGCAAACGAGTACTTCAATCGTTATAATTATTATTATTTTTTGTATAAATTTAGATAATTTGAATATTTTTGCTTATTTCTATCTCGTATGGTTACAATCATTCATGCTTCAATAACATAAAAATTAGAGAGAAAAAAATGTATAACGATTATTTATACTTAATAAAAATCGAGAGTGGCAGTTTCTTGGTCGAGAAAAAAAGTTTTTAAAAAAAAAAATAAATAAAAGAATCGTTAAAAATCTTTTAAAATAAAACAATAATTTTCGAAATCTTTCAAGATTTATATTAATTTAAACAACAATCATTCGGAGAATTTGGAACTATATAATGATAGTTTGATTATTTTGAATCTTTTAATTGTTAACTTGCGTGTCGTTCATCAACTTATCAACGAATAGATGAATGTTTCTATTAAAACTAAGTAATCAAAAACAAATTATTTGCAGTATCGATTAAAAAGAAGAACTGTTATTATTCCAATAGAATGGAGGAAAGGGATGGGATTGTTGCATGATGCAAATTGCATTCAAGAACAAGTGCACACATCACGTAAAATTTCATCATCTTATCATGTGACTCTTTTTAAAGAAAATTGTTTAATTTTGTATTATTTTTTTTTTCCTCTTTCGTTTCTTCTTTTTTTATTATTATTATTTTGCACATTTTACGGATGATTTTTAAATAGAAAAAAAAATTATGTTTTGATCGTTGTTTAAAATTCCGAATATATATATATTTCCATAATTTTTGGAATGTTACAGTGTCTTTCGAGAACTAAAAACTTTTGGATATCCTTCGAGTTTTTGTTTGATCTTTATCTTATTCAATATTTTTCGAGATTTATTTCTTGGTGTTGGACAGAAGCAGAAAGATTTTTGCATTGCAGAAAGTTAGATATGTTTAAAACGTATCAATATTTTAAAGTACGAGTTTTTAAAATGTATTGTTTTTATAAATTTCCACAGACATCTGCTAAGATTTTAGATATATATTTTGTTTTTTGTTTTTTTAATACTAACTATATAAATTTTTTTTTTTTTTTTTTTTGAATTTTTGAATATTCCGAAATTTCTCAAAATTAAGAACAAAAAAAAAAGGTTTTCTTTCGAAAACGTGTTTAAACTAAAAAGTTTCGTGATTGCAAGAAACATGATTTAAAAAGTTTAGGGTCGTTAAAAATTTTTTTAATTAATTTTTTTTTTCTGGAGAAACGTATCGAAAACGTTAAAATGCTAATTAACTCAACAGGGACTAATTAAAAATATAATTTTTGCCTTCTTGAAAGTAGAAAAACCAACTATTTCATGTGGACTGGAGCTCTTTTTTTTTGTGTGTGTGTGTGTGTGTGTGTGTGTGTATTTCTTTATGGATATAGGCAGAAAAAGAAAAGAAAAATCCGAACTGAAGTAGACTTAGCTGTGTTGTAGAAACATCCTTTTGGGTCCCAAACGTGTTTCACGCAACAGCAACTCTGTGATCTCTTGATTTCTGTAGGAAATTATCTGAGAATCTGGTAATTGTCTGAAGGCTATTATATTTGGCTTCAGGTAAAATCACTTTCCCTTTCATATATACACTTGGAAACAAAATTAATTTTACTTTTAAATTTTACTTCATGCCAAATTTCATTTCGTTTTATCAGAATGGAGAATTATTTTTTTTTTTTCCTGTTATGTTTTTTTTTTTTCCTTCACGCCTGGCACTTCACGCATAAAATAAAAATTAATATTGAAATAATAATGTTTATTGAACCTAATAAAGAATTTTTCACTCCAGAAGAGAAAAAACGAAAAAAGAGGATAGCTGAGCGTGTTATGATAGCACGCATACCTACTGTGGAAACTTATTTATCCTTCATAATCTTATTTAGGATTCATAAGATCATCGCTATGTTCCTTCTGTACATTCCCTATTAATAACTAACCGATATGTTTCATGATATTCGATAGAGATTCTCTGATAAAAGATCTCCATACTGTATTATTCAAATCCTTTACATCATTTAAAAATGGCGAACATTTAAAGATATTTCTTAATATCTTTCGAACTAATTGATGGATTGTCACGATATTTAGTAAAATGGTGGCTCCATTGGAGATGATTTTCATGGTATAGTTTTTAATCCTTCATCTGCATGTAAAGAATACAAACAGGGGTTTTTTTCTAGAAACACCTGCTTACATTTACAGGTTTGCTAAACAATAAAAAAAATTCTTATATTTTTTAATATCTATATAGGAATGCTACTAATTTAAATTATAGATATACGACACAGTTTCAATTTTTAAAGGAATTTTGATTTAGTTGCCAATACTTTTGTCGTAAATAATCAGATATTTATACATTTAACTTATTTATTTAAATACGGAATATATAAAATTCCTCAGATTTCAACGTAAAAAAAAAAAATACTTTTTTTTCATATGGAAAACGAATGGAAAAAAATCTGATAAAATTTAGTTTCTTGAGAAAAATAATGGTTAAAAATACAAAATTGTAGAGTGTATCTCATATTTTAAAGATGGGGAAAAAGAGAGAATGTAAACTGTATATTTAAACATTAAAAAAAAAAAAAAAAATGGAATATGATTACAGAAATTTAATATTCTTATTTTTTAATCAAAAAAATAGATTTGTTTCAATAGAAAATTATTCTGTAAAATTTTCATGAATTAAATTTATTTATATAGATATCACGCTAAAATTTTTTTGAAGTTGCGAGGAGAAAAGCATTTTCCTGTATGGAAAAAAAAAAAAATCCGTAAAGTTTACAAAATATCACAAGAAGAATAATCCTTAAAAATCCGAAATTGTAGCTCTCACAAATTTAAAGTAAGAGAATGGTATTAAATAATATTTTTTAAAGTTAAAAGATGGAAGAAATTGAAAAACGTATACATTCATCAAAAATCTTCAAACATCATGTCATAGGTAAAGAAGATTGTCTTAATTTCCATATCGAAAAATTCCTTCCAATCACGCTTGACATATTTGCCAAAGGACTACCTCTCGTTGTCAGAAAAATTTCTTTCGTTTTCTTTTTTTTTTTTTTTATCCCCCTCCTCCTCCTCCTCTTTTCCATCTGTCGAAAATGCCTCCTAACACGTGATCATAGCATCTTCTGGTTATCGAGTTTGGAAATTTCTTTGGCAACTCGGCAAAACCACGTATAAATATTTACGTTTTTCGGAGGAAGGCACTTGTTAGCTTCTAGACTTTTGGGAACTGCATTCTTTAACCGTCTCGAAGATTTAAATAGATGTCGTTATGTTGCAACCGCTATCGTGCAACAACTACTGTACTCCGATCCATAATGCAAAGAAATGATACTGGACTCTACAACCAATGATGTCCGATGCCTTTTCTGAGTATAACTCGATGAAGTGCGGTATGACATTGATTTAAAGCTATGAATTTCACATTCTCCGCTGAGAATACAAAAAATATCAACCAGTTTCGAATATATTGCTTTTTCTATATATTTTTTTTCTATATCAGAAATATTTAAATTTTTTTTTATTTATTTATTCATGCATTTTTAATTAAAAGTATAACCGAATCGATTTTAATCGATTTTTAAAGTCGAAAATATATATATTTATCTATTATTGTTATTATTTTTATTTTTTAATTTATTGAATTGAATCTGGAATTTTTTATTTTTATTTTTTCAAGTTTTGTAATTTTTTATCTTTGGAAGAAGATCTTTTATCTTTGTTGAATTTATTTTTATTTTTTTTTATTGTTATTGTTTTGGATTTATTGATTTGGAAATTTTAAATTTAATAACATTAAGAAAATTGTTTTTCGTAATTTTTAAAACATTTATTCCGATTTCGAAATTTTTGTAAATATTATTATTATTATTTTTTTTATTATTTTTATGCCGTTTTGATTTTTATAAATTACACGATCGATTTTTAATAAAGTCCGTCCTTGACTTTGTTCAATTGCTTTTTTTATTTTTTATTATTTTTTTTGTTAGTTTGTGAATAATCGATTTGGCAATTTAAAAATCGATTACAAAAGAAACGCTGTCATTTATTTAAACGTGTAAATGACGTTTTCTTTGTTGCGGTTTTTCGTTGTAATCGAGTTTGTAACGGTCGTGCGTATTAAATCGATTACAGTTTACGAATCAAAGAATTTTATTTTTACTCGATTAAGTCGTAAATTTCAATTTTTTTAATTGTAATTTACAGCTAGATCGAGTTTATAATTCATCAGTTTCGATTTATAATCAAAATGTGTTTTTTTGAAAGTTAAAAAAAATCGATTACAATGAAACATGACTGATTTATATTTCATTGTTTAATGTAATCGATTTGTAATTTATTTTTGAGTAATGAACGGCAAAGAAAAGGAAGTTTTTTTTTTTTTTTAGCTTAATCAATATCAATTCTTAATATAAAAAAATATATATATATATAAAATCATGTTTCCAAATCGATTAGGACAATTTTAAAAATCAATTTTGAAAATTTTCTCTTTAACCGAAACTTTTTCTAATCGTTCTTCCAATAATTCTTCTTTAATTAATTATAAACTATTTAAATCGACTAAAATAAATTTTAAAAATCATTTATTTTGACTTAATTTCTCGTAACCTTTTTTTTTTCCTTTCGATTTTTCAAAATTTTACGTAAAAAAAAAAAAATCGAAACGTTTTTAACAGTTGTTAATGCGTATTTCTAAAATATAATTCATAAAATTCGATATAAAACGAACGATAAATCATCAATAAACAAATTTAATTTTCATAAAAGAGAGATAGATAAAAATATTTTTACTCGTTGCAGTAAATAATAATTAAATAAACCTGTCATTAAGTATCAATCAGGAAAGGGTTGTTATACAACTTTCTAACAATCGCCATCCTACTTTATTCAGAAAATGAGTGTGCAGAAAGCAGCTTAGTGTTTCTAAGGAACTCATCTTAATGTGACTTAAATCATCTCATTAAAAGGTATCCAACTAAATCAGAATCTTCTTCGTCTAGATTTCTCTGTATTGTTTTAAAACGAGAACTTATTCACCAGTAAGCTGATTATGAATACCTCTTAATGCCATTTCAATAACCATGCCAGATATTTATTACTGGCAAACATACCATACTAACTCTTTATACGCTTGTATGGTCGTAAGCATAATTAATACGTGAATAGTACTCTGTGTAAAAATCTGTTTGTCTTACTATAATTTATAATCTTCATTACTTTTCGCCAGTCACCCGTTTCAGCGGATTAGAGCACTAATAAAGAGATAGACTGATGGAATTTTGGACTTTATAAATTGTACACAATTTTTATTACTTTACTTTATTAAGGAAATGTAGCTAGTGGAAAGATATTTGTTGATATCTGTATCTAATCTATTCTCTTATGTTGTACTGCTGAAAGCAAACGTTACTGCTTAATTCACTTAGGAAAAACATGAAAGTCGATTTTTTTTTTCTTTGCTAAAGTAAAATTACTCTTCGCAGTTTTTATCAGTATCCTGTTTGGTTTAAAGGGCTTATTTCTCTTTAATGAATTTAATAAAATATCTTAATGTTCTCTAACAGGTAGCTGTTGTATAAATTTGTTTTTTTTTTTTTTATACATATTTTCAGTTTTAATTTTTGCCATTATCGTTTTTTTATTTAATTAAGTTTATATAATTAATCATTTTTGCTGGGTTTTTTTTTTAGTATTATTTTTTCACTTCATTTTTGTACTAATAAATTGTTGAAAATTACTATAAAACCTTTTCATCATGATGTTAAAACATTTTTTTTTTTTTATACAAAAAAAAATTATTCCATTTCAGTATTTAAAATTTTAATACAAACATTTATCTGATAATCTCAACCTCTACATAAAATTAATACGTTAAAAATGTTTAATTAACATTAAAACATTATTCAATTTTTAAACGTATACTGAATACTTTAAAAACTCGGCTTTTTCTTCTATGAAAAGAAGGGGGGAAAAAAATCGTTAGAAAGGAGAAGATTTTTGAAATCTTACTTTCTAAATTTATAATATCGATTGAAAAATATTCAAACGATTTCCAGTAAAGTAATCGAAAATGGACCGTTACTTGGGTTATGTTACATAGTCATAGTAATACCTGTAACGGTGTAACCTTCAGCCTGTTGGTTTCTCAGATTCTGCAATTTTACCGCCTCTCTGTATAAAGTAGCAAAGAAACTAACGGTGCAAAAGAGCGGAGAATAAATTTAATGGTCTCATTTTCTCCCAACGGTCTCTAGACTTTACAGAAACGGGATAAATTTATGGAGAGAGGTGAGTGCTGAGACAAAAATGAGTGGAAGATCTTACACTACATTGTCCTTAATCTTGATATATACTTAAGCCTTCCGATCTGGCTTTTCTGCTGATGCAAAGTTTTATGTTAAAGAATGAAGGGGGGTATGTGGATAATTTTGTATGTCACATTTTTAAGAGGAGCTTTAATCATTATATTTTTCGATTCGATTTATAATAGGATTGAATTCTTTTTTACATACAATATATCGCGTTTCAATTTTGCATGAGAGACTTCTAATTTAACTTTGCATATCTGTAACTTGCCATTTTATACGGGAATTTTAATTTTTTTATGAATATTTTTCAAAATATTCGGATTTTCTAATTCTTTCGATGTTTCTCGACTCGGATCATTGGTTTAGAAACCTTAAATTCTGCCACTAAACTCATCCGAAAATCTTCGTACTGGTGAAGTTTCTATCAATTATAAATGCAAACCGACACTTTAAATTATCTTATCAAGAAGTTTATCTAGAAATATTGTTGATGTCGTTACTTAGAATAAGCTGCCAAGTAGCGATAGAACTAACAAATAAAGTGTCTTCTGATTTAAAGGATTGATTTTCATTATTAAAATTATTCAAGAGTTGTTCTCAGATACCGATTTTGATGCTTTTTGGCACATCAATTTGAACTAACGAGGTAAACATTAAATTGGTTTGCAAAGAAGGGCATTCGACAAGAATTTTAAGATGAATTTAATTAGAATTTTTTCACTTGGGAGTTGAATGGGATTTTTACTCGTCCTACATTAATTGTTTTAAACAAAACACGAGTTTTTTTTTTTTACTGTAAAGTTACAAGACGTTTTCATTTTAGACTGGAATCAAATCTCTAAAGATGCCCAATTTTATGGTGTATAACACATTTTTAGTTTGTTTAATTTGGTTTCTTTAGATCATTATGCTAATTACTTTTTCATTTGAAGTTGTTAAAAAGAAGTATTTAAAACTTTTAACGATTCGAAACGTTAAAATTGCAAAAATAAAATGTTTATTAATTGAAGTTTCTCCTATTGTTTCTCCACTAGCAACTGTTCATTCATTCTACTGTACAGCATATCCATTGAAATGGTTATCAATATTTTATTGTCAGCAGAACAGAAATAGCTTTTACCTGTTGAAATACTTTCCAAAATAGCAATATCAAGAGGATAATCCATCGCTATCATTTTTATCATTACTCGACTCTAGAGGTTTGGA
The DNA here is from genome assembly GCA_011317285.2 of Androctonus mauritanicus. Classification (NCBI taxonomy): domain Eukaryota; kingdom Metazoa; phylum Arthropoda; class Arachnida; order Scorpiones; family Buthidae; genus Androctonus; species Androctonus mauritanicus. The sequence continues at coordinate 37,126 of WUQG02263178.1, read as the reverse complement.
ACTATGAGAGAGACAAAGAAGCACAGGTAAGCTGTGTTAATGAGGCATGGAAGGAAAAGTACACATGATTGCCCACCCGTCTCATTTTAATCCCTCTTCCTTACTTTTCGAACTCGCTAGAGTAACATCAATCGATGGCAAACATCGATTATTGTATCTCTTCTGCTACCGTTCCGAACGATTGCAGTCCGTCAATCCAATTATAAACATTGGCCAGGTAGATACTCATTATTTAACTACTTCCTCCCATACGTGCTACTACAGCAACAAATTGTTTTGGGGTAATTTTAAGCTTTGGCTATCCACAAGTTGTTCTCTGTGGGATTAAACGGTGACCTATAACTATTCTCTACTGGCATAATACCGCTACAGGATTAAATAGTTTAACAACACTCGCGGTAAAAAGATTAACTTTATGCTTTTATTGGTCAACGGTATGGGATTAAATAATTTAACAGCACTACCTAGTAAAGAGATTATGCCTCTGTAGGATTAATTTTCCTTTTTTTCGGTTCTTATATGTTTTTAGTTTTTCAGTTATATTTTCTTCCCTGTACTTCTCTATATATTTCTGTTCTTTGTAGTTTTTGCTAAATTTCAATTCTTATATTTTTCATTTCTCCTATGCAATTGTTTCCTTGTATATATATATATATCAGCTCCCTATAATTTTCAAAACATAATTTTTCACTAGATATTTTAGTTCCTTACAGTTTTTTCCTCATATGTTTCAAAACCCTTAAGATTTTCAAAGATATAAACAACTGAAAAACCATATTCTCTCTTTGTATTTTGCTAGGAAAACATTATTATCCTGTTTTATGGAATCAAACGCTTTATTAACTTCACTACTTTATAGGAATAATTAATTTAAACGATTACTACTGTAGGATTTTAAATAGGATAGTTACCGAAGTTTTTCTACTGGAAGGAAAATCGTTAGAAATAACTTATTTTAATAAAAAATTACTTCCGAAAGACCTGACAGGCATCCAGATGGACTTAATAGATATTTGTACTTGTTATATAAGTGATAAAAATAGGATTAATCCGACAATTATTTAAATAAAAAAAAAAAGTGAAGGCACAAATTGCCATAATTAACTGTTTTACAACATTATTACAACTCGCATAAAACATAATTACGATCATTACAATTCAATTAAGTCAATTATGCAAATTAGCAAAAGAAAGAAAGAGAAAATGGAATCAATTTAGTAGATCCGAGATTAGAAATCAATAATTCCAATGAATTGTGCTTTACGGTAAGGAATTCTTTGGAATTTCTAAGCTATTGGGCTCTCCTGCTGCTTCACTGCATTCTACTAGAGGATATACAGTAATTGAATTAATGAAAAATTACGATTTTATACACCATCCTCCTCCTATTCAAGATAATCAGTGTAAGTCGAGTGGAGCTATCATTTTTTTGTTGTTATTGTGCGAGTGGAGATTTGATCAAATAAAATTAGTGAGTTTTAAATCTCTTTTTTATTTGGGTTAAAGACGTTTCAAATAGGTTATTTTTGTAGGGGGAGGACTTCTGTTTTCTTGCTTTTACGATATTATTTTGAATAAATTTGAATTGAATCGCCCGATGAGCGTATGTCACGAATATGGGGAATTTTGAGGAAATTTCCAGTTTTGGATGGGGGAAAATGGACGAAAAAAATACACGATCAAAATTCGCTCGTTTATGAATAAAATATCTTTTTTTTTTTTTTAAGGAAAATTCATTAATAAGTTTTCTTAAAAAATTTCGAATTTTTCTTTCCAAACAAGAAATTTCCTCAAAATTTCCCGTACTTGTGATATATGTCTACCATGTATTTTTTTTTGTCGTTTAGGAAATTTCCCTAAAATTCAAGTTAATGGGGAAAATTTTTAGGGAATTTCCCTGAAATCCGAATTTAGGGAAAAGATTTTTAGGGAATTCCCTAAACTAAATACTTTACTTCTTATTTATTTATGAAAAGAAATTTTTTTGATGTAGCTTTCATTAAATTCCCTAGAATTTATAGAAATCTACATAAAAAAAAAACATTTTTTAAAGTACAGTATGTTAAAATTAAAAACAAAAAATTTGATTAATACTAAAAAATATCACACATTTTCGTGTAAAAAATTAGAAAAGATTAATAAATAAGGATTATCATTTTCAAAAATACTATAAGGTTAATGGATATGAATGTAATTAGTTTAAGGATTTTTTTTTATTTTTTCGTTGATTTAAGACGAATCAACGAAATTAAAGGAAAATATCTTCTTATGAAAGCATATAAAAAAAATCCCTCTTTATTTTTGAAACGATTGGTATAAATTCCCTAAGATACGAATTTTTATTTTATACATTGAATTTTAAAGCAAAAATTTATGAAACTTTTAATAATCGATAATAATTTTAAAGAAAATTTACAATTAAATATCATCAAAAAATATATTTTTAAGTAGTCTGGAAAACATATTAAACAATCCATTTGAGAGAAAAAAAAAAAAAAACATTTTTACTTTTCTAGATTTGCAAAAAATAACAATAACAACAATAATAATAATTTATAAAAACTTATTTTGAAAAATATTTGGATTTTTAAGTGAAGGAAACAAAAATTCTGTAAAGAAATTTTAAATTATTTTAATGCTCTCACCATTTTATAAATCTTATTTTTCTCTTATAAAAGTTAAATTTATGCAGATTTAAAAATAAACTTTTCGTGTAAAAAAAAAAATATATGCTAATATTGTATAGATATGTTTTTACGTTAGTTTGTATGCAAACAGCGTTATGCAGTGCATCAGGTGATAACGTTGTAACTTACGCTGCTGCTCTCCTCTCCAGTAAAAATATTTCGAAATTTAACTGTATTATCTCATCTAATTTTTCGTTGGAGCAAACGTTTATTGGCATTTTCAAAAGAAACAGGAATCTTTTTTTTTTTTTTTTTAGATTTTTTTAAAGTTAAAACCGATCCATACAACACTAATCATGTCTCAGTCCGCACGACGGCTGTGAATCACTCATGATGAATGATGCTGTCAACTTGCTGGGCCGTTTCTCACAGTAAAGGCAACTAAATCTGTGCAAAGCCAGTCTAGATCTGACCAGTGTTATGAGTTGAAATTTTCATTCGGTTATGTATATAAAAATAGCCGGGAGTAATCCGAAATTAGTTATTTAAACTGGCAAAATCCCACTTATAAGAAATTATCGTTGGTGAACCGTCCCCCTCGTGAATATTTATTACCTTCTCCTCATTTGTTTAATGGGAAAATTGCAAGGGATGAAGCAGCAACCAGCATAAAGTGTGATGAGGAAAAATAAATTCGAACCGAATGAAGAGTTTCAGTACAGAGTACATCTTTATTTATTTTTATTTTTTCCATTTTATCTTCCTCTTCCTCCACATAATATAATTATGCAATTCTTCTATATCATGTTTGGCATTATTCCTCTCTCTCTCTCTCTCTATCATATATTCCTCTATATCATATGTGGTGGAGATTAAAAGATAGAAAATTGTATATATCATGTTTTGGTTTCGTTGCCAGCAGGAGAATAATCAGGAACAATTTTACGATTTCTAATAAGCAATTTAATTAACATTTATGCCATATATGCCAAACTAAGTCCGTTTTAATTCGCACAGAATAAAATTTAAAATTCAACTCGACAATTAAAGATACAATCGACTGTATTTATTCTCGATACACAATTTCTCGGCAGAGCAACACTAGGAATTAATTTTCTCAGTCAATGATCGTGCAATCCAATTAGGTCAGAAAATGAACCTAGCGGAAAATGTGAGTAATGAGCACCTGGCCAAGCAATACTAAATGTAATTCCTCTATTGTCTGGACTGATATGTAGAAGATCGAACTCTTCTCCACTTCTTTCTTTGGATTTAAGAGATTTTCTAAGGGATAAGAGATTAAACTGGAGTTTATCCTTAAATCGCTTTTTTTTTCTTTCTTTCTTTTATTATTTATTTCCAACTCGCCAAGAAAACGCATTTTTAATTTGCACTCTTAATTAAATGTGTGTGTGCAGAGCGTAGATCGAATCGCAGTTCATTTAATTTGTATTTTTTTTTTTTTTTTTTTAATTTTTTCCTCTTCAAAGTACCTAAACAAAATAATCTGTTTTGATGCTAATCTTCTTCTTTAAAAAAAAAAATATAACTTTTTAATCTTAAAAGTATATTATATAATTTATGAAAAATTTTAACGCATTTTTTTTTTTTTTAATCTAGTGAAAAGTCTGTATTAGTGATCATAAAATAATGTTAAGAAGATTAAAGGATTGTTCAAATTTTATAAAATTATTTTAAAAATTACACAATCATCATAAAAATTTTTAAAATTTACACTTTATGAGAGAGTATATGCAAGTTCTAGACCGAATCAAAATTATTAATGCTGTTCAAAATACGATCAAAATATATTATAAGCGATCACGATTAATTTTCCATTAATTATTCGTCATTCTATGAAAAAGTAATTAAAACCATAGATAAATTTCCTTTTGTAAACGTCATTAAAGCTTGGAGAAATTTAGAATATTCGCTTGTAGAAAGGAAAAATAAAAATAAAAATAGGAGAAACGTTAGAAAATTTAAGTTTTTAAAATTTTTAAGAAAAGAACTGAATGTATTAGTGCCTCATTTAAAACTTTGCTTTTATGTGTTGGTGGAAAGTCGTTGGTGTACTTGTTGCAGATAACATATACTAATGTCAGATTTGCACTTTTCCTTTTTTCGAAAGAAAAGAAAAGAAAAATAACATTATACATCACTGTCAGTAGTTATTTTTAATGGATTATCTCTTATTTGTTATCTCTACTTATTTTTTTCCCCCCTCGCTTAAAAATTCATTATCATTGATGCTAGCCTTTAAAATATTATCTTTAAATCATTAATAATGTCTCTCTCCCGATTAAATTATGCAATAACGTCTAAAGTATTAAATTTTTACGTATTTATAGATATATATATTTTCGTGCATAATATTTTAACGCCTTTTTTTTTTTTTAAAGTGATGTGACCATATTTTTGCATGACGAATCTTCACTTTGCAGTCCGGTTTTGAGAAGAAACGTTTCGGTTTTTATGCGACTTGGAAGTAAAACAATACGTAAATTATAAAACTGGATATTTTGGCAGAAAAATAAAGGCCGAAACATCATGAGAAAGCAACATCATCATCATTCCTCTAACTGAATGTTGTTCAGTCGGGGTTCGAGCATTCACTGATTGATTCCTGTCTATCCATCAGTCTTCAGTGTCTGCCTTCCGGCCTTGATTGTCACTCTTCCTGTACATTAGACGACTGGTAATTACTGTGTGACTAGATTCGCTTTTCCGAACACTATGTTGTAGCTATGGAAGTTTCCATTAACTAACGATCGCTATTCTGGCCTCTTTTCCTTTCTTATAGCTTCCAACCTTTTAATACCTCGTTTCTTCCACGCATGTTGACAACTTTAAACATTACTTGGAACCGAACGAGTTTTCCTACATTAAAAATTTACGATTATGTTATTATTATTATTATTATTTTTTTTAATGCATAAATTCACTAACTTAATTTTTTTTTTCGTTGGCGTTACTGTAGTTTAATAATTCGGTTTTTATTCGTCCAGATATCCATGTTCAATTATGTTAAATGGAAAATAACAGATACTGCAACATGGCAGGACCCATTAAAGCATATTATTATAAAATGATGATAACTTTTTACGAGACAAAGCTTTAAAAATCATTAAGCTTTCTGGGAATAGCGTAATGATAAAGTTCATGCTTCCGAGCACAGGTAATTATTGTTCTATAAGGAATGCAACCTCGTTTAAATTAATAGTTTCTATTTTTTTTTCTTTTTTTTTTCTTTCTATCGATTGAGGGTTCTAAATGTCCACTTTCTAGAAATCAAAAATTAATTTTTACTAATTAATTTTGCATTAAAAAATTTCGGATGTACTCTATATATATATATATATAATAATCATCAAAATTGGTGATGATACGTTATGGAACTCTCAACTTTTATTCGACTAGAAGGAGGAGGAAGGAAAGATTGTTTCGGTAACGCTAAATATTGATTTTGCATTGAGTAAGGATAGAACAGAAAGTTATTCGTGCCTTAAGGATAAATTATTCCCTATTATGATTGTAATGTAAACTTTGAGGTCAATAATATTTTGTCAAATCTAATAATATTAATAGTGTTATTATCGTTTAATTTTAATATATTATGGTTACAAAATTATGAAAACATTTGTTCAACTTGTAGCACTTACAATCTGTAGTATTACTCGAAACAATATTTAAAAAAAAATAATAATAATAATGACGTATTATTAATATTTAATCAGAATTCTATTCGCACGTTAATAATTTGCAAATTTAAAAAAAAAAAAAAAAAAAAGATATTTTTCTCGTCCCAAACCGAAATTTTCTAGAATTAAACACGCTGCAGATGAATAAACAATTAACCGTAAGTTCGAGGAGAATACTAATTTCTGTTTAAACAATTAATAAATGTTGTAAAAGCATTTAAACGTGGCAAACATTACATTGTTTTCTATCAGTCGTAATTGTTACTACTTCCTTTCAAATGGCATCTATAAGATCGGGAAGTATTTGCACAGAATTCTTCATCTTCGGATCATCTACAGTCAATAGCGTGAGAAGTTTGCAATTTTTGGGGGTCAAAATTACGTTAAAAATATATATTTTTTTAGTATTTAATGTAATGCAAAATTCTTTGGCGATACCTAAGTTATTAAACAGAAAAAAAAAATAATTTTTATTATTAAAAAATAGTTTAAATATATCAAAAATTGGTTTAATAACGTCAAAAATGGTCATAAAAGTTCGAGTATAAAGCGAAAATATATATAGAATCAATTTCGTTTGGAGTAAGCAAGAATTAATTTTGAAAAGAGAAAGTTTCAATATTCACTTTTAAAAGTGAAAGTGAAGCAATAGTTAAAAAAGCGAAAGCAAGATACGTTTCTTAATTCTTAAAAGTGAAAGTAATATATTTTCTTTATTTTAAAAAGTTCGAGTAATATATACTTTTCTTAATTTTTCTTTAAAAAAAAAAATATATATATATATATATCGAAAGTAATACATTTCTCAAACTTGAGTGAAAGAAAAAGTAAAACAATTTCATTCAGAAATCTTGTAAATTTCATCTAAAAATGAAAACTCCTCGTGCATAACTTACAGAAAATTGATTATAGAGTTGTTTTCTCAGAAAAAAAAAAGAAAGAAAGAAAGAAGAAGAAGAAAAAAAAAAAGACAATATAAAGTAAATGCGACATACAACAAGACAGATGTGATCCGACACAGTCTCACCATTTTATTAATAAAGTACTATACAAGTTTGGGGGTATACAGTTGCGTGATGAGTGTATCTCGGGAATATTTTCACGCGGAATTTGGCCAATATTGTCACGATATCACGGATGACGTCATGGCCAAAAAATAAAAAATAAAAGAAATCGTTTAATTGTGGGTAGTCACAGACTATATTAGGATCGTGGGATTTCTAGCTCTTTGATGGTTTAATGGAAGGCGGGAATTCGCCCGCAGGATTGGTCACAGGGAACCCAACTAAAAGATTGTCACGAATATAATTCGTGACGCACATGACGTCACGATATCTATAACTGTGGCCTTTTTTTTAATGCTATATGCGAAATCATTTTTTTTAAAATAATTTTAGCAAATTACGTTTGTATGTTGTGTTGGGAAAGATATGTTCTAAAAAATGGGAGCGTGTGTAGGACACTTTTCTAACTTTTATTATAATCAAATCCTGAAAAAGTAGCTTAAAAATGGCGGATTTTATTCTCGACAGTTTGTATTTATACAAAAAATTAATAAAATTTTACTCAAATTTAGCGTAATTATCTAGCTAAACTGGCTAAAATCTAACCTCTCGATGCTGAAAATTAGAACGAAATTAAAATATTAGATGCGATCGCATTTAGTTCCTTCTATAAAAAAAAAAATAATAATAATTTTTAAGAAACTTTGGAGAAAGAGAATTTTCTTTTTTCTCTTAAGAAAAAAAAAAAAAAAGAAACAGAGTGTGTCAACAATTCAGCTCTTTTTCAGAATGGGTTCTTATAACAAATTGAAACTTCTAGTCTTCAAGATTAATTCTTGCTTTCTGGCTAAAATTAATTCTAAATTTTTCGTTTCTGCTGTATCTTTTACAATAATTTTAAAATATCTCGGTACAGGCCCGTTAAAAAAACGATCCAAACTGGAAAAAAAAAAAAAAAAATTGAAAATATTTCGAGAAAATTACGTGTGATACTCGAAATATTTTGCTAACAGTCCAAACTAAAATTCTATATCATTAATGACAAATTAATTGTTTCTACTGTGCATCTCTCTAAATATTACCTAAAGACATTGTACGAAACAAGGGGCTAGAATTTGCCAAATTACTCCCTAGAAATAAGAAAGACGGTGCATATTAAATATCATTCTACATACTGTGACATCTGTCTTCTTTGCCTGATGTTGCTAGAGGGAACCGTAGTAGTCATTAAGGTCCAAGCTCTCACTTCATCAGGGTGATGTGAAGTACAGGTCATTAGAAAACTCGATGAAAAAGTAACATTTCCTCTTTTCCTTCTTTTCTTGCACGGAGTAAAAACAGAATTGTTGACCCGATGTCACATAATTGGTTGCATTCATAAACTAAAACTGTAAAAAACAAAAAAAAAAAAAAAATGGAAAAAAAAAATTACACTTACTGCAAGAGGAGACTAATTGTGTTATCTTTTCGCATTCCTTTTTGAATAAATATTTACTGTATCCGAGACAAGGAAAAAAAAAAAAAAAACCTTTTGGCTTGTAAATATTTTTATAAAAATCTTTTATTTTAGATTATTTTTTAAAGACTCGGGGGCTTCTTCTACTCGTCTCCTTTCTTTAATTTTAATAAAATTAATGCCAATTATTACTCATCTTTTAATTAATTAATTAATTTTTAAAATGAAAGATGAGCGCCTCTTAATTCAAGATTTTTCTCCAATTAATTTTTATTTTCTTCTTCTCCGTAATTTCTAAAACAAAAAAGGAGTAAAGTAGAAATTTAAACTTGATAAAAAATACGAAGAGAGAGAGACAGACAGAGAGAGAACATTCTATTTTCTTTACTGAATTAGAAGATCAACTATTGATGCGGATCTCTATCTCTTGATCGATGTTCAATCTTTAAAAAAAAAAAAAAAAATACTAATTTAACGCATTAAAAATTGTTACAAATCTATATTAAAATGAATAACCGAGTCTAATTTTTATGAAAAAAAAAAGTTAATAATTAACAGCAGGAATTTTTTTTCGTTAATTAATCGTTTAAAAATTTCAAATTCCTAAAAGAAAAAAATCTTATCGTCTTAAGTATTTTTTTTTTTTATATAAGTTTAACAGGTGATCAAGACCCCTATTTTTAAATTAAAGTCATGAGAAACAGAAAAGAGATATTTGAAGTGCTCATCGATCCTCAGCGTTAAGTAATTCCAACTCAAGCTGCGTGAGAAGAGAAGGGGAAAGCATTAAACGAAAGCTCTTTAATGTCAGCATTTCGCTGTAGGAAAAGTGGGGAAAACGGGGGATAGATACTAAAGAGAGAGCGAAAGAGAGAGAGAGAGAGAAAGAGAGAGAATAGAGGATCTTTTAAAGTTTTTTAGCAATTTAAATCCTGATGTCTTTTTAATGACGCGTTGAATCTCCAAATTTCCATTGTCCTTACATTATCGTCCAAACAAACAACCTACAGATTTCTCCCAATAGGTTGTGACGTTTTACTGAGATGGATATGATGACTTAAAAGATAGCTTTATGAGTTGGTTTGATACTATTCTTCTAAGTCTCACTCACTTGATTTTGATTTTGGTATCTATATAACTAAAATAATAGTCGTTTTGCCATCTGTCACTTTCTTTGTCAGTTGTATCACAACTCAGATATCAAAAAAAAAAGAACTACAATAATAATAATTATTATTATTATTAAAGCTCTACACGAATACACGAACCTATACTTATGCGACCTATGTAAAAATCGATAATATATTTATAAAATAAATTTAATTATCACGCTTAATTCACCATTAAAATGAATATGGATGAAGCGAAAAAAAATGATGATGAAGCACAACAAAAGAACAAAATGGAGGTAATTTATACGTCTCTATGAATAATAGCAGCCACATTAATGAATTAATATGCAGCAACAGTTGAGACTTGTAAGAGAATATCAACAGAAATTCTCTAACAAATTTTCTAAAATTGGAGTAAATTATTCGTACATATACTTAATAATAATAATAATAATAGTTAAAGGCATATAAGTGAAAATTATTAAGTATATTTCCATCAAAATATTCACAGAATTCTAGTAGTAATAATTTTCAAACTAGAATATATAACTTTTAGAATTAACCGAAAGTCACAAACGACAGCTCACATTGGTATACAGTTCAGTGATCACAATAACAGATAGCCACGGGGTTATACTGTAGTATAACGAGACAGACAGACGATGAACGACTAACAATAACGGGGCATATGACGTCACATTGCACCATGTGGCACATAAAATTTCGAGACTCCCTCACTACGCACCAAATGGCTCTACCTTGCCAAGTACTCTGCAATTAGCCGATCAGTGAACGCTTGAGGGAAAACAGGATTGATTTTTCTTGCATTTGCTTAGAAATATTCTATTAATCCAACAATTTATTCTATCCTAAATCAAAGCTTGTGACGTCATACGGAATTTACAATGACGTCATTTAAACTAGAATTACTCTTTTTTTTTCTTTTTTTTTTGGCTATTTTCCTGTTGCAGATACGGAATTAGTGAGAATTAGACACGTGTTTGTTGCCGTTACAGAATTGAATTTTAGTAAAGGACGTTACAGGTGCTATTGTTTTGGCCATAAGGCTAACAATAAACTTCTGTTTTTCTTTTTACGACGTTAAGTTTTAATGATTATGTTTATACAAATATGACCTATATTCCTCTAAGTATTTTTTAACTGCTTAAAATGGATTTTAAACTTAAAATTTCTTTCTTTCTTTATTTTTTTTTTGGAAGATAAGAGTGTGTAATTTAAGTTTTCATTTTTTAAAAATATCGTTTTGTTTTTCGTATACTCCCAAATGCATCAGCATAAAAATTAATATTTAAAAAAAAAGAAGCCATTTAAAAAAGTTTTAAATTGATTCTAGTCGAGGTAGCTTATATAGCATTCCTTCGATTTTTATCAATGGAAACATTCTTAGCTTAAAACTAAGAGGTGGAATTCTGAACACGAATTTAATCGCCACTCTACAAGACAATATCAAGCTGAAATGACGCACTCCTACCTAAGAGTAGAAGGCCTTGAAATTACTCACAGTTGCCATTATATGGCACTACTAACACCCCATCAACATAGAAACCGCTTTTCCCTTAAGAATAAAACTATTCCATTCCCATTTTGTCCAGTAACCTTACGTGTCTGCTGAAATTTAACGGCGTATCTTTCTACCGTGCTAATGCGAAACTTTATTTTTCGCGATATCAATTCTATCCTTTAATTAGCAATAACAATATCATTAACAATACGACGGATGCAGGAAAATAATCTGGAGTTAAGAAACTGTTACAAGAGAATTATCTAATTTTAATGAAGATTATATATAGGCCTATATATATATATGTAATATAACAGAATTAACTCTGAGAATATAAAGTTTAATTTTATTTTTGATTAATTACACGTTTATTTAACTTCCTTTTGCCTTAATTACAACGAGTTATCGAACAGTTGCAAACTTTGAGGTATGTTTTCTTAATTATCTCAATGAATATTAACTGTGTATGATCACAGGTGTGGATTAACTGTCGTGTATCGACAATATTTCCTGGGGTGGAGCGAATGTACACTGCACTGTAAGCTCCACCCCAAGGTATTATAAGTAAAAGAGGTGTAAACAACATTAATACGACAACGCCCATAATCTTAAGCATTACGCTTTTATACGTATGTAAAAATTTAAGTGTGTGAATATTACAGGATAACTACGAATATTACGTGAAGGAAAAACATCCTGTTAAAATATATATTTAATTAATTATCATCTTACAGATTTTAATCGTTTGATGAGGGCATAAACGGTATAGATTTTTCTCCAGGTTTTTTTCCTACCTCAAACTTTGCTAACATATATCAAAAGTATTTTTCTTAAAGCTCATATATATATTGTATATATATACTTCTAACATGAACAAGAGACAATGAATTAAGCATGGGACGTGGTATGAATTGTAATTCAACAGATAGTCCTTTCTCTGCAATCAAATAATAAAAAAAAAAGATGAAATATTTTTTTTTCCTATGACAAATGCTGCTACAGAATATAGAGCAAAAACGACAGACTTACAGTTATATGGGGTTAATGTTTTTAGGCTTATCGCGGGAACTATCCAGATGCCAGATGTTTTGTAGTCTTCAGTCATCAGCGAAAGGATTTTTCTAGTTTTAAAAAACACTCAAATAGTTTTTGATTCGAAATAATAAAAATAGAATAAAACTTCCCCAAACGTTTTTCTTTCTTTTTTTTTAAAAAAAAATAAAAAATAAAAATTTTTTCCGTTAGAGTAATGCATTTCAATTTAATTAAAATTAATTTCGATTAACGGTAATTAAAACATTATCTCGCATTATTGTAATTAACATTTGTTAATGTGATTAATGAACTTGATTTGCAATTAACATAATCCATTTAACTTAATAGAAATCAATGAGATGAATTTCTGTTAATCGGTAATTGAAAATGTACTTTATATGAATTAACTATGCGATTAATTACAATTTAAACGAAATAAATTTCAATTTATTTATTTATTTATTAATCAAGCAATATAAATCATTTTTCTGACGATTAAATACTAGTAATCGACATAAATATGTTTCGACTTAATTATAATTAAGATATCGGTTAACGATAATCGACAATATTTTTTTTTTTTCGTAATTGTAATAGTTTGCGAAATTAACAAAATTAATTTTATCGCTTGATTGTAATCAACATAAAATATTTTAATTAATCGTTATTAGTGAAATGTACACTATTAATAGAACATAACATAATTAATTATGTAATTAACATCAATGTACATTTCAACAACAATTAACGCGTGCGATATGTAGAATACTATGACTAAATTGATATTAACGTTAATTAAATTTAAAATATATGCCACTGTAATGCGGGGTTATGTTTACAGTTATCAAATTAAAAGTTTTTTTATTCGAATTTAAAATTAAATTATTAAATTATTTTACTAATAAATTATATATTTTTATTATCAAAATAAGTATTTTATTGTTATTATTACTATTATTTTTTGTTTAATTTTTTGAAATTCGCGTTAAAGTAAAACTCGTCGGGAAAAAAATGTTAAAAATAATGGTAATTTACGAGTATCAGCTCGAATATTCGTTTCTTGGAAGTGTGCTGAATTTTTAAGCATACATTTTTTTCCATTAATACATACATATAAATGTACATTTTACTTATATATACACTTTACTATTAAAGTTAGATTGTTTATACTTTTAAAATTACGAAAAAATTGATCTCTCACGCAATTTTACATTTGATTTTCACTAAAACTGTTTTATACAGATCAAAACTCGTGCAGAAAATATTTCGCATTTCAGCTGGTAAAAAAAAAAAAACAATAGAACAATAGAAATAAACAATTTAGACTATATTACCGTTCAATATAATAATCAGTTTTTCGATACATTTTTCACGCAACGAGATAGACTCCACATGTTCAACTCGAATAGAATCATCAATAAATAATGTTAGTCATGAATGAAACTAATAATTTTATACCAATATCTCAATTATAACGTATATGTTTACAATACTTTATATTTTTTTAGCAGTTTAAATATATACATAAATAATTATTTTCTTAACCCCTATGATTATTTGATACGAATTATTTTTATTTTTATTTTTTTGTGAATGTATAAATGCCTTTATGAATTTTATCAAATACGTGCAATGGAAGATGTGTCTAGACTTAATTTATTCGGGGTTTTAAGTTATTTATAACTTATAAACGTGTATTTATTTAAATCCGAAAATTTTTTGAATATATATATATATAAAAACATTCAGGTGTTTGTCCTGGAAACTATTTGTAACTCGATTATTCATAAAATGTCTCTATACTGTATTTGAAATTCGTGACTAACAGTAGATTTTCTTTCTAACTATGTGGCATTTATCAATAACGGTTGCATGTTAACTGCAGAATCAAAATATTTCAAGAATATTTTCTACTTATTTAAAAAAAAAATAAAAAAATGTTGCATATTATCAAAAAGTCTATTGTTTATATATGCTGTTTTCATGTTATCGTTATTCATTTTTCTTCGATAAAACTCGAGTGTAATTTTCTACTGAATTTTTTTTTAATGTTGAAAATATTTAAATATGAGCTTGTATTGCTCATATATATTATTTTATCTATATTACTTACTTAAATAATCATTTTATACACTATGCGAACAATGGTAACAATCATTTTCCCTCGTTCGCCATGTATTAACATAAATCTAAATTGTTCTTTAATGTAAGCATTCTAGATTTTAAATGCATGCATAAATTTGTCTTACGGTTTAAAGCATTTAACTTTAACAAATATATATGTATATATAGATTAGTACGCCTATAAAATAATTTAATTATGCATATATATCAGTGAAAACTGTCAAAATTAAGTTATAACGAATGAAAGTATCGTATTGTTCGTTTCGGTTTTTAACTTGCATCACGAAGGTTCTTTAAATTCTTTTAGAAGATTGTAATTGGTCATAAATAATAATAACAAGTTAGAGATTATGGCATTTATTTGTTCGAATGTGTTAGACAACGAAGCCAGGTGTTCACACCCCTCTTTCTAATTGCAGGAACCAGCTGTCTGAGCGTAATGAACACAGATCACTCCCAACATAATCATTCTTCGACATGGTCATTGAAAATTCTGTCTTCTCACGATTAAGTCTGTGTCAGGTGTTAGATTTCACACGAAGCACCACCTACAGAATGGTTTATCAACATGTGTACATCGCGAAGCACGCATTCGTCTACACGCGTGTAAAATTGTAGTTGATAAAGTTCCTAATAGGCTTTTCCTTATCAGTTTTATATTTAATAACTTGTTAAGTCGTTAAACAATGATTTTAATTTGAGAAGAATAGCAGATAACAAAGTACAAATGAAAAGTTATTACATACGAAACGAATACGGTTATCGTAATTTCCAACCATCCATTATCGCTAAGAAGTAAAAATAGCGTCGAAAATTATTTTAAATAATAATAATAAAAATTAAAAAAAAAATGCAATTACGCCATTCCAAATTAGTAAGAATAAACTGAATTTTTGTTTCGCAGAGAAAATTGATATAAATGAAAATAACAATAAACAATATATATATATAAATTGAAAACAAAAAAAAGAAAGAAAAATTTCATTTTCTTGGTGGAAAAAAAAAAATTTAATTTTAATCTGTAATTTTTTAGAACTGAAACTACTGAATTCCCTTTTGAATTCTCTTGTTTAACAGTCTATTAAGATATAAATAATTAAACAAAACTAACTCACATACAGTATGAAGTCCTCTTCTGTGCTATTATAAAATCTCAAATAATAATAATAATATTTAAAATTAAAAAAAAAATGTTAATTAAATTTAACATTTTTACTGTTAATTTATTAGTTTTTTTTCCCCCTCCTTCTCTTAATTCATAATATTTTTCATAAATTAAACATTATGCATTTATTTTTTTATTTTTAGTTTAATAGTTTTCAGAAAACTCTAGGTTATTAGAATACTTACTTACCAAAAATATTTGGATAAATAATAAGTAGTGATAGAATTACCCAAACGTATAAAAAAAAAAAAAAAACTGGTAATTTCTTCTAATAATAAAGCATTACAGGGTGATTATCTAGGCAGTTTACCACTCACGCACAATAAAAAATTTATATATAAGTAAAATAAAGATTAAAAGTGGTAAGAAAATTTTACTTTCAAATTATCGATAAAAATGTCAGATCTTAAAGGTCATATCTCCTTAACCGTTGCTTAATGAGTCCTTACAGAATTTTACAATCTCCCTTTATGACTTTCACACTAATTATTCCATCTTCACAACCCTGGATAATGTTCTATTAAATGTAAAACCTTTTATAAGTCTCCTTGTAACAATTATTAGCAACTTTGCTATCTGCCATAATTAAACAAGAACAATCTGTTATTTAAAAAAATTTTTTTCTCTTTTTTTTTCCAGAAATTTTTATGTTCTAAACAATTTTTCTAGAACTGTATTAAAAAATATAAAATGGCAATTCATCTGTTGCTTTTTTTTTCCTTTTTTTTTAATAAAATTTGACTTTATAAATTTATGGAGATCTAGTACATTATTTTTTTGAATTTATACATTATTTTTTTGGAAAAAAAATAAAAGTAAAATTTCCATTTTACAATATTAAAAATGAATGATTTATTCTCTTCTCCGGTTATTTAGGTAGACTGTACATATTGCTGATAATCTATCCCTTTGATAAATCGCATTTAAAGCTTTGGTAAGAACTAAAACAAGTAAACACCTCTAAATATACATTATAAGAGATATTTGCATATTGCAACAATATGCATAATCCGCTGTTAAAAGTGCAGAAAGAAATGAGCAAGCTTTCTGTGGTTTGTTTCTTTGCTTTATAGGAATTATTGTGTATTTCATTTATGTTAGGATGCATTTATCTGTCGAGCGATACATAAATGTCAGAACAATGCGTCTAACACACACAAGAGAAAAAGATACAAGCTTGACACGTACATGATAGATACATATATACACTTCACAGATAACACACGCTACACCTAACATGTATGGAATATACTAAGAAAAATCACTACGAGTCACTGTAACAAAATTGATATAGTCTACTCCTGCAGTCTCCAAAATTAAAAAAAAAAAAAAGCCGAACCAGACGAGAACAAAAGTGATAATGCAAATACATTTCAACTAAAAAATTTCAAGTGAAAAATGAAATATAAATGTCAACACAAGAAACATTCCCCCTATTTTCATGATTAGCAGCGAAATCTCAATCATTATTGTCAGAATGAGAGAGGAACAATAAAGCATCATTTATCAATTCTTGGTTGTCAGAAGCAGATAAAGTCATCCGTCGCCTTCGTCATTTCTACAAAGTATATTAATCAACATGCAGTCTATGTAATATAGAACAGATTACTATTAATCAGCAGTATTGTTAATAGTCAGATATATCAGATAAATTGATTTCACCAGCAAGTCGAATTCATAATTTGCATTCTCTGACTGTTCTCTCAAGTCAGCTTTCTCTGACTAAAATGGTCACAAGTAATAAATAGTCCGGGATTTGTGAGTGAAATTTATTCAATTCTGATAACGCTTTGTAAACTAAATTAGTATTACTAAAGTAGCACTTCTCTCTTGCAAAAATTAAGATTCAAAAAAATTGTTTATAAATCGCCATTTTTGAGAAAAAAATCGTTCGAGTTTATTAGCAAAAACAAACTTTTTTTTGCTAATAAACTGGAATGATTGTTTTTCTTCAGGTCTGCTATTCATCTAAAATTCGAATAATGAGTTATAAAGTGACCAGACGTACCGGATTAGCCGGGACAGTCCCGGTTTTTGAGTCTTTGTCCCGGCTGGAAAAAATGTCCCGGATTGTCCCGCTTTTTACTTATAAGTAAATAGTTCATATTTTTTTTTTTTTAATATTTAGGCCCCTTTTCAATCAGGAAGATTACTAAGGGGCGGGGCTAGTTTCAAAATAGTTCATATTAAAAATTTTAAAAAGAAAGATTAACTATTATTTAATTTTAAAAAATTAGCTTCTGAAGAATCATCCTTTCCAACTTTTACTATATATAGAATATGGTCATCCCAAGGGTAACTCTAACTAATGTGGACGAATCAATCTGAAGAAAAAGTAATAAAAGCAATAGTAAAATATATTGTTTGTTTCTTTATCTCTTCCTGCTTTCTTTTTGCAAATTTTTTAATAATTTACTTTTTTCATTGCTTTTAAAAAACTTTTTTTGGATTTTATCCAATCCACACCCTATATCTCTTACGTCCTCCAATATCTAGATCATCCCGAGTTGAAATTCAGAAAAAAACCTCTGTGGTAAGGGGTTAGAATATGCCCACCGTCCAACCTCGCGTGTCGTAAAAGACGACTAAAGGGGTCACCTCGTGTTGGTGGTTTCGAGGCCCGTCACTGAGGGCTCTCCTGTGGGCTCCTATACGGAATCGGGACTAGCTTCGGCAGTGCCCACATCCGTCACTGGGGGCCTGCGGTGGGACTCTACACGGATTCGGACTTCCCGGCGGGCTTGCTCGCCCCAATCCTTCAAATTCGGCTTTCGCGCTTATCGTCTTGGGGAGGACAAGTTCCCATATAACCCCCATAGAGAAGGGTAGTATAAAAAAAGTTCAGAAAAATCTGGTCACTTTATTTATACTGTAGGTTGCAGTAAATTATTAAAAATATAACAAAAACATCCAAAATTGGATCATTTGAACATTGAATTTTGCATTGTTCTAGCAGTAACATTTATTTTAAACTTTCGGAGATGAGAGTTTGTTATAAACAATATGAATAAATTTCTGCTTAGAAATTTATGGCTTTAGAAATTGTTTAGGATTGTTGGGAATTGTTACAGCTTGTTACTCAAATTAAATCGATCTCAGCATTTTCCATATTCGTATTTTATACATTCAAACAATAAAAATAAACTCCTAACGATTGTAATCGAATCGTTTAAGATTAATTGATAACTCTTCTTTTCGCGCTTATAAAAAAAAAGAGAGAGCGAAAGAAAAACAAAACAATGAGCGAGATTCGAATTACATACATCCATTTGTCAAATTGACTAAAAATCATAAATAACAACTATCTGACGTCACATTCCGAGTAAAACTATGAAAAGAAATCACGTTTAGTGCTGACAGGAGTGAAGTCCTGTCACGCAAACGGAGAATTAATCGTGATCAACGTCGCTAGTCTAAGGGTTTGGAACGTAACAGGTGTTGACGAAGTAGTAAGAGTCGTGGTCGGAATAATGACAACAAAGCGATCTTGCCTATCTACAGGGACAGAGAAGCAAAAAACTTGCCATCAACAATAAGGACGAGTTCGGATGTCATTACCTTCATTGCTATAGAAGTACGTGATTCTACTATCCAGCCCGGATATCTCCGTAATAATTCCTGAGATTTAACTTTAAATCCTTTAAATGTAGTGCGATTTGAAAACCCTATAACACTAAATTAAAAATATTTGATACTGCGATCTGTTATAGCATTATAACTTCCTGTAAGAACTGCAATATTTACATTTAAAACTCCGGAAAATATATATAAATGTTTCGTTTCTATTCACGTTTTCATGCTACTATATTAACATTGACGTATAAAAAATTTTATTGCCATATATTACTAGAAAATTATCAGACTATCATGGATGTATTCTTGAAATTCGATGTTAAACAGAATGAATATTTTTTATTATTATTATTTTTTTAACCGAAAAGTTCAAAATTAAACATAAAAATTTATCAAAATATTATTCATATTAAAAAATGAAAATTAATCCCCGAACGTCGGAGCAAGCGAAACAAATTTCCGTAAAAAACAAAAAAAAAAAAAAAAAAATTAATTAATCTTCCAAAATTTACATAACTTTATTTTCGATGCATGCTACTTTAGTAACAATGCATAATAATTAGCATAACTCATGTACGGAGAAACATTTCTTTGAAAATTAAAAGAAAAAGGTACCAATTATTTTTAAACTTTATTCAAATTCGATATTTGTAATGTTTTTTTAGAATATTAAATGAACTTAGTTATTTGTAAGTGCAGCAAATCATTCGATGCAGGGAGGGGGAGGGGAAAAAAAACCTTAAAATAATATTTTGTATACAAAAAGCATATATCTGTAGCAGCATTTACATTTGAAATGCATTTTTATCAGTTACTTATATACACTTGAGTATTGAAAGTTTATGGTGAAGGATACACAAATTGTCTTTCGTGACTGGCCAACTCGAATATAACGGAACCGATTACTTTCCTTTTTTCCCCCCTCCCTCTTCTTCTTCTTCTTCTTTCTCTTTTCACAAATTTTTTTGTTTCTTTTTCTTTAGAAAAGGAAATGCGAAAGTGTTTTTAAGCAACAAATTGAAACTAGTTCAATAATGCTGGAATTTCTGCATTTATTTTTATTTTTTTAAAAAAAAAAATTCCGTTTTATATAAATGTGTTTACTTTTCCGTTTTTAAAGGTTTTCATTTGCCATAAATCATTCGCAATTTATGTTTTGTAATTTGGAACACGTGCTTTGCATCTTTCTAAATGTGTAATTTAAAACTAGTGACAAGTATTAATGTGATAATTTTATTTTTTCTTTTGCCAGATAAATTTAATATAGGAGAATAAAAAAAATTTTTTTTAAAAATTAAGAATAAAAATTTGGAAGTGTATCATCATCGATAATACAAAATTTTAATAATCTTAATCTTAATATATATATATATAATAAGATATACTACTTTAGTTATAAAAGAGCAAATTTAGTAAATCATGCTATCGTAAATAAACTTATAGACGATCTGTGTGAAGTTCCATCTGAACTCATAGTTGTAAATCTATCCTCGGGATAGACTTAAATTATGGAACTTAGGATTTAAGGATATGAGGAACGTCAGTAAATTTAGAAATAAAATATCCTTAAGAAACCTGTTAAAATTACAAATTTTATTAAAGAGCTGCTATTAATTATAACAAATAAACAATTAATTAATTGTTATAACAAATAATTATGATTAATTTATAACAAATAAATATTTAACAGGTTTATGCTTTTTCTGTGTACATTTTTTCCCGTCGTTTTTTGGTTTTTTTTTTTGATACTTGTATTTTTTTTGTTATTTTATTTGAGGGGGGCACTTAATGTACACTTTGTATGCTTAGAGAAATAAATTAATTACGAAATTTTACGTGAGAATAGAATAACAGTATGAGAAATTAAACGTAAGTCGTACCACATAAAATATTTAAACAACTTGTTGATACTTTAAAAACTAGCATCAGAAAGTGGTAAAAAAGAGAAAATTTTCAATTTTTATTCGCCACCTGTCTGGAAAATTCTTCACATATCCAGGTGATAAGAATAAAGTAGCGAAGAAAAAGGAAAAAAAAAAAAAAGATGAAGAAGAAAATGATCGGAAGGAAAGAATTTTAAAATGTTTCAAACAAACGAAACACGGGTACTTCCGGAGGAAGCACAGGGGCCAGGTGGGAATGCGTGTTTTTCCTGTTACAACCACCATCTCGCTTATCCGTCGAATTCGATGGAGTGTGGATGAAACAGCGTTCAGATCAGGAATCCAATTCAACTTTGGAAAGAACGTAACGGAAGTATATTAGAGACTTGACTCTAGAGACAAAGAAGCAATACTGTTGTATATCTGACTGTGCGGTTTTAAAATTCAATTATAGGTGTTTGTTTCTTCGGAATTGCCTGAAATGGTCTTTCGGAATAATGAAAGAATCTCCAAATTTTAGTACCTAATAGAATGATCGAATTTTTCCCCATCTCGTTCGTCTTTTCCTCTAACCAATTAAAATTGTTCAATAAATTTTTTTTTTTTTTATTGTTATTCCAAAGGAAAAATAAAATAAAATTAATTAATTTAAAAACTCTAAAACAAAAAAAATTTTCTTATTTTTTAACGTAAAATATATACATATATATATATGAAGTTTATAATTTTTTAATAAAATATACAAAATCAGAAATGTATTACTAAACTGTCACTTTCTCAAAGAATTAATTGTAAATTTCATTATTAAATTTATATCAATTTTTTCGTAAAAAAGAAATTGACATTTTTGTTCGCGAAAACGAAATTGATTTAAGGAAAAAAAAAAAAAAGTTGTAAAAGAGTGAAATTAATTTGTCACTTTCAGAAAAATAACAGAAATTGACATTGAATTTTTAACAAACATGTCGAAAGTGAAATTGATATTAGTCGTTTAGAAGAAGAAGAAGAAGAAGAAGAAGAAGAAAAAAAAAAAATACAAACTGAAACTGACGAGCTAATTTTGTAAATTTCAAATAAACGAAACAAATAAATAGAAATTGACATTTGACTTTTTAATAAAATACAAAAATAAAATTAATAATTCGCAAAATTAAAAAAAAATTATTCAGCAATGTAATAATAGCAAAAATAAATTTTCAAATAAAATAAAAAATTTATAAATTTTCTAAGTAAATTCTTTATAAATGTAAACGAAACGTAAACTTATACTTAACAAAAAAAAAAAAAATTCTTTTAGAGGGAGGGGAGGAAAAAAAAAAAAAAAAAAACGCATTTTAAAACCGGTAAAACTTTCACCTGCACATTACAATATTACAAAAAATATATTTTTCTATAAACATAATAAAAATAAATATTTCATTTTATATTTTATTTTACACTTATTCTATGTTGATAGTATTCTACTAAAATAAATATTTTATTTAACGAGCAAACATCGCGTACATGGTTATATCCTCGGCAAGAAACAAAGTTTACGTTTTTGATAGCCGAAGAAGAGACACCGTATAGAAGCAAATAAGAGGCTAAAAAAGTAAAAGGAAAAAAAAAAAAATTATATAACATCGAATAGCCAAGCATTAAATTAGTACTTGGCAATGTGAAATTAAGCGAGACGTTAAAGGGAAATAATTTAGAATGTAATTACTGTTTATGACGTTTATGCGCTACATGCCAACACGCTCGGTGACCATGTTAACTTTACCCTTAGGAGGGAAGATAGTCCTATTTTGGATAATGATCTGTTGGTCGAAGCTTTGTATAAATGTGTACACTAACCGTGCAGATGATTAAAGCCAACCCAAAATATTTTGAATATTCGAACATTTTACAGGGGGATGGAAACAGGCAGCATTGAGAACTGCTATCAATTCACGAAATGTCCAGCAGCTCTCTCTCTCAATCGCATCATCTACCTCCCTATTCCATTTCCGGTGTATAAATAATATGTAACGTCTCTCGATTGAGTACGTAAACATCGTTTCTTCCTTCCATCCGGGCAATTACTCGATAACATTTCTGGATGTCTTTTATGAAGAAGGAATGATAAAAATATGAAACACAAAACTATTGTGGGATCAACATGTCTTTGCAGTTAACACACCCACCGCTGCAGGTCAATATTGTTCTGATAATCGGATTGGTTTCTATTTCTATCTTCTTCTATTCCTTTCTCTATTTTACTTTCTAACTTATATATATATATAGAGAGAGATATATATCTTTCAAAGAAGCATTAATACTATTTTTCAAAATCATAACCGAACAGAATTTTTTTAATGCCTCTGATAAACTTTTAAAGCTTTTAGAAGTCTTTAAAAATTAATATTTTCACTCAATCTGATGGAACTTAATTTAAATTAATTTTTACTTAAGAAATAAATACATTTTTAATTATTAATATAAATCGTCTTTACTCATTAGTACACTAAATATTAACTCGTACGTAGGTGAATTGGGCTTGTAAACGTCATTAAAACATTCTCCTTTTAAAAGGATTATATTTGTAAATATCTTCAAACTTCTCATCAATGGAGATGAGCAAAATTCAGGTAAAACAAAAAGTTTAGCGATATTTTATAGATTAAAAATAATTTTTTTTTAATAAATTAAAATTTTTAAAGTCAGAATTTAAATAACTTACAAGATATGAAAGTTTTTAAATAGCAAAAAAACAAAAAATTCAGCATCTCGAGAGTTTAAATCCTCTCAATTCTCAATATATTGGCTTTCAATATCTATATATATGTATTCTTTTTAATATATTTTTTTCCTTTTCATATTTTATTCTCAACGTTTAATAAACATTCTTTCAGCATCCAGATGTAACTTTGTTTTTTAGCAGTTAATTTTTCTTTCGTATATTCTTACTTTAACATCTCAAATTTAATGTTGTTTCTGTTATTTTCCCATTACACTCAGCATCTAAACATCCATCCTTATTCTCAGTACCTAAATTCCTCCCTTGATTCTCACTAGTAACTTTTCTTATTTTTCATAATACTTAAGAAACAAAACTCTCGATACCGATGTCGAAAACACGAATATAAATTCTAAAAACTAACGTGATCCAAAACATTCATTACAAAATTACAAGAGAAAAGTGATAAACAAAAACTTAAATTCCTTCCCCAGAAAATTAAATAAAATATTTCACATCAAACATTTGATGGGAGCAACAGTGCGCATTTATCGATTGAAGTATGGATGTCAGGAATAAAAGTGGATATCCTATGAATATTTCATCGCATGTTTGCTACACGTAGGTTATTCCTATATGGACCTCTCCAGAGAGGAGAATCGTCGGGAGAGGTAGAAGGAAAGGGGGAAAAAACTACTGAAAGATTTTAATTAAACACCTTGTCTTAATTTGCCACAGGGGATCTTTAGCAATTTTTGTCTAAGACCTTTACAGTAAAGCAATTAAGTTGTTATAAGCAGAAAATAAACATTTTTATTAAATATTTAAAGATAAAAAAAAAGAAAATACATACAAAAATATTTTTCTACCTTAATGATTATTTCTTTCTTCTGATAAAAACTGATTAAGATCAAATAAAGTGTTTAGTGAACTCTTTCAACTGTTTCGCCATTTACTCCAGTAGCTAAAGTAGCAATTTTTAGAAGGAAAAAAAAAAAAATCAATTCTTAACTTTTAAAATGCCATAAAACTAAAACAGTATTTTTCTTTTCTTTTTTTGTAATCCTTAACTATCAAAAAATATATATATAAAAATTTATTAATCATAATAAGAAAATTTAATCAATACAGTTAGTTAATTTAATCTGTTTATGTGTATAAATATTTTTTAAAAAGTATGAATATATTTTTTTAAAATATTCCTGAGAATTTAGGCCGAAAAAAAAACAATCTCATTATAACTCTGTGTAAAGTTTTGATTAAACTTCTCAATTTGATTAAACAATATCTTATAACTAACTATACATATAAAACGAAAGTCATAAATCATAAAGTAATTTCTCTATTGCATTTTTAATAACTATTATAAAATTTAATCTATATATGTATTTAAATAAATGATATAGGTCTAAATATATATATATATATATTCGAAATTTAAAAAAAAAAATTGTAAGGATGATATATGGTTCAACTATAGAATAGTTTTTCAGGTACATAGATGATAATGATGTGTCATCTCTTGCAGAATACATTGGAAAACGGCATTTGGTTAGTACGCATGTCTGGAAAGTCAGCCAAAGTCTCCCTGTGACAATAGCACATGGTCCAGATATGAGAACTAATTTGTCACCCAACACGAAATTCTCTGGAAGTAAAATCATTTTGACACTCGTCAAAATAACGATAAAAATGATGGAAAGAAAAAAGAAGAAAAAATTTGAGAGAGAGAGAGAGAAATGAAAAAAAGGTTATGACAATCGAATTTTCGGACAATACCAAAAATAAAATTTCACAATAAACTAAAAAAAAAGAGTAAAAAATTTTGACAATAAGATGAAAATGTTCTTTTCCTTTGGAATATTTTTCAAATAGGTAAATCGAAATAAATCAATAACATAAAATGATAACTATGTTGAAAAATCTGTAGTTCAAAACTTTTATTTTGGATCTATTTTTTTACACAATTCTCATTTTCACGTAAAAATGAGAACTGTGTAAAACCGTGAAAATGAGAAATGTGTAAAAGTCATTCCAAATTGTTATTATTCATTAGTAAATCTTAGCAAAAAACTATGATAACACTAAAACTTTCGATAAGATAATAGAAAACTAAATGGCTATTTTTAAACAAACATTATTGAAGCATTAAAATAGTTTAATCGTCAATCTGCAATGCATCTTTGAATACACTATATCCCTATTATTGAGCTATATTATAAAATCCCTATGAAACAAAGTCGACAGTGACTGATAAGTTTTCTGTTTTGGCATTTTCTACTCTTTATTTTCTTGCCAGCATGTATCCTCTAGATTCCCTTTTTGAGCAGTTTCACTGATTGACTGACTATCAGTTATATCAAAAAGTTTTAGGAATTTTTATATAATTTTCGTCTTAAGAAGTCAGAATTATTAACAATTAAACTGGTTCTTTGTTTGCATTTTCTTCAATAAAAAGATTCATTAAGACTGCCTTCGGTATTAAACAAAGTATCGCTTAATATTCATTAAAATTTCAACATTTACTTATTCAAAATATAAAATGCCATCAAAGGAACATTTTCAATTCGCCAAAATTTTTTTTCTTCTTTAAAATCAAATCGTTCATTGCTTCTATATTAGACTACGTTGAAAATTTTCTCTCAGACGATACGCTTGATTTCCCTAACTAAATTACCTATCCTTTCGTGTCTAGCTGCTCCATTTTTCACCGATTTCAGCAAGTTCTGCATTGATAGATCTTTTTCAACATATTCTAAACGTCAGCATTTCTTATAGTATAGTTTTAATCATCTATAACTCATGGAATTTTAAATCGTTTGTCATTTCCCAATGGATAATGTATGGTAGGACCTTTCGCCGAATTTTAAACCTGCTGCCTACCATTTAAAAATGTTATTAAAAAGAGCAAAAAAATAAAAAATCGCGACTTTTTTTGAATTATATTTTGTTTCGCAGATTTTTTGGATCTTCTACACTGTTAACCCACTATACTTTACTAAAACCTCTGTACAAAGAACAAATGCCACAACTTTCCATGCTCTGTGATATTAATTAAATTCCATATTTACTTTTTATGGTCTTTATGATAATTATTTGGTGATATTTTTGCAGTGATTAAAAACAAACCTGCAAAGTTTTCGGAGGCTAAAACCTTTTCCTCTTAAATGAGTATGTGTATACATTCAGCTATATATACAGTGAATGATGTACAGTTTAACAAATTCATTCCTCTGGAGTTTGGGAGGGGTCTTGTGACAGCTGTAGAAGCTTCACCCTCTCCAACATCAGGCCTGACGTACAGCTTAATAAATTTGTTACTTTATATACTTATGCATATAATTATACACTTTATATGTAGATATGATAAGATAAACGGCTTAGATTTTAATCTACTTTGTGCCAGCTCACGATTTGCTGTCTTAGTCATTGGCTCTAACTAGTTGCAACTAAGCCACTTGATGCTGCTCTGTGCTACTGATTAATCCATAAATTAAGCAACGATGATATAATTTGAAATTCTCTTGCTTCCTGATAGCAACGTTAACCCAACTCTAACCCATAATTAAAATAAGTTATCAGCAACGCTAAATTATATTTCTTCTAAACAACATTATTATACACAAGAAAATTATTAGGTGCTCAATAAATGGAAAAATTTTAATAAATATCTTCGAAAAATATCATCATATCAGACTATAATTAAAAATTTATTACTGTTTTAAAACTTATTTTTGCCATAATTATTTACGTTAATAACAACAATAAAAAAAAAAAAACTTAATAATTAACACGCAGTTTTGTATTTTTATAAATTAACCAATCAATGCTTTATTACTGTTTAAATTAACCAATCACGAAGAGAAAATTTAAAAAATGTGACGTTTTTAAAATAATTAATCAATGTTTCATTACGTTTTTGAAATTAACCAATAAAGAATGAACTTTTTTTTTAAAAACTTTGACGTCTTTTAAATCGACCAATCGATGTTCTTCTAACGTTTAAAATTAGCCAGTTAGAAGCACACAATTTTAAAACACGTAATTAAAATTTACAAACTTAATTCTTAAAAAAAAAATAAACAAAAAAATTTTAGCCACTTCTAACAAATTAAATTGAGTCAATAGAATTCTTTAAAAAATAAAATAAAATAAAATAAAATTTTAATATTTTAAAACTTAAAAATTAATTAATCAGCAAATTAGCTTTTGTTTAGCATTTAATTAATTGAAAAAGTTTCGAAGTTTCCTATTGGTTATAAAAGTTGTAACGTCATCCTAACTTATGATGGCGTTCCATTAGTCACGATATTTTTGTTATAAAATATAAACAAATCAGGGGGTGATTCTCATCACGTAAATAAGTAACGTTCTTATGAGATTATATATCTATACAACAACTTTTATCAACAATCTAGAAATTCTATAATGTATTCGCTTCCACGATTCTTTAACGTGATCGTTTGGGTTTGGCAGTTCCCTTTCTAAATATATAAAAAAAATTCAAATGATTTTTATCTCAACATAAATCGTCCGAAACGACATGTTAAACAACTAAAGTAATTAACGTTACTTTTAATTGGAAAACGTTTTCGATCCTGGAGAGAATACAGAAGAAAGGATTAAAACAGAATCTCGAATTCGTATGACGTATCCAATACGTAGAAGAACGAGCAATTACGTTTTTTTTTTCTCCTCTTTTTTTTTTTAATTTAAAAATGCACGCGCTTAATACCTTTTAAGTGATTGGTTTATTTGAATTATTTTTAAATTATTCAAAACCAACTCTGTTTTTTTTTTTTAAATAATTATATTAATTAATATTTTTATAATTAGTTAACTAAATTGTTTCGATAATTTTGTAAATTAATATGAAATCATATAAATTTTGAAAGACTGCACAGACAGATTTTAATAATTAGTTTAATTTAAATGCAATTTAATTAATAACATTAATTAATTCACACACACACAATATAAAAATTTAATGAATGCAACTACGTCATATATTTTTGTTAAAACTTTTATTTATCGGAATAGTTTAAATTATTAATAACAAAAGAGTTTATTTTAGTTTTTTTGCCATTTAATAATATTAAAATATAATACGAAATTTTAATACTTAAAAGAAAAATACGTTTTTCAATCGTTATATGATTTATTGATATGGTTGCTATGGTTACTAAATATCGATAACGCCAGCTCTCGTATAACGAGATTTATCGTTTAATTTCCGTTTTTATCTAAAATTATTGCAAATTAATACTTTCATTTAATTGATTCGACGTTAATAAAAATAGCACGATTTAAATATAAAGAAGTTTTGACAATTCATACGGTATAGGTATTTTTCAAATAATGCAATACCATCTGGTGATTATTTTTGGTATTAAAAATTCGTGTTTATAAATTGAAACTGATATAAATTCAAAACCTTATAGTAGCATCGATATTTAATCACAAGGAATCCCCAGAAAATTATTCCAAGCAGCTGAAATTATAAAAAAAATAATAATTGTTTCAGTTTTTAAATAAAACATTAATAAAAATATTTAAAAATAGAACTTATTACATAAAACATCTCAATTTAGGAATACAATATTTAATTAATGAAATTACAACAACACGAACGACTCATCTTTTTTTTTTTTCCTCTAATGGAAGGATTAATTAATAAGACCAAATATTCTTAATTACAACGACTATAGTAAAGCATCTTCAGTGCCATTTAAAAGAATTGCATATTCTATTAATATAGTTTAATTTGAATTACAGTAAAAATAATAATTAAATTTATTTATTTATTTATTTTTTAATATCGCTGTAATAGCAATGAAGAAATTACTATTATAACAAAAATAAACCATTTACAACAGCAATAACGATAAGTACCAAGATTTATTTGAAACTATAATAGCTTTATCATCTCTTAATTGTAATAACAATGGTAAACTTATAGTAGCAATAATGATCCATCATTAGTATCATAGCAATAATAACGAATCTTTCTTTTGTAACTTAAATGACAAAAAAATGATATTTTGAGCTATCATAATTTCCTCTAGAACTAAAGTAGCGCCGATGAGTTATTATTCAACAACAACAAAAAAAAAATAGTCGCAGCTTTATAAAATAGCCTATATACAGTAGCGTACCAAGAATCATTGGTACCCGGAGCTGCATTCTTTTTGGCCCCCTCTCCCTCTCCAAAACAGCACATCTGTGATAGTTTTCAACACACATTTTTAAAATAATTTTTAACCGAATGAAAATTATACAAAATTTTTATACAAATATCTGATGAATAGTAATGATATTCCATGCTCTTGGCCTCCCATTCAGTTTAATACCCGAGGAGGACCGCCCCCCTCTGAGTACGCTACTGCCTATATATACTGTATAATAATGATAATATAGTACTAATACTGTTTATTTTGATGGTGATGATGATGATCATAATAATAATAAAATAATATAATCTCTATTCAAACAAAACTGTTTATAAATGTAATGGAGTTTACAAAATTCCTTCAAAAATTATTCACGCAATAGTTTTGAGATAACGCCAAAACTGGTTGCATCTCGATAGTTATAAAACTAAACAATGTGTGCTACGAACTACGTAATAATTTAAACCAAAAATGAATTTTATTGGACAAAATTAATTGCAATTAAAAAATAATTTTTGAAATAATGCATGCATCGTTCTTAAAGATAATGTTAACCGGGCAGACGTTCGACTAATTAATTAAGTATTCCAATTAATTGCTTATCTGAGCAATAATTACTCGAACATACTCATTCACAGTCTAGACTTCGCTTTTGAAAACTTTAATAGACATTTATTGATTAGAAGCGAAGAGGAAAAAAAAATATTTTCTATTACTACTTTGATTTTAATTTATAATGATGTAACATTTGTTGATTGAATTTCTCCACTTTGCTTTTTTTCCTCATTTAACTTACTTCATTCGTATATTTTATGTTTATTGTATCGTGTAATATATTTACTTTTGGGAATTTAAAGTTGCGTAAACAAAGAAATTACGTTTTATTCATACGCAATATTGTTGCCTCTATTCGACTTTAGTTAAGTAAACTTCCGCTAGATTACGCTACTTCACGGTCGGCAAACGGCCAATCAAATTGAAATTGATCGTGACGTAGTTTAATTTAAATTTTTGAATAACAGATTAACAGTCGTAAGTAACGGATTTCGAGGATTTTTCCCATGATGAGAGAAATTGAGAATTTTTAATAGAAATGAATAAACGATCAAAGAGACTAATAAATTTAGATTAAATTTAATTAAAATTTGCTCGAAAGTACCCTATGAATTTTAAAGTTTAAATTTGGTAAAATTTACTAATTTTCATTACGTTTGTGGAAAGTTTATATACCATAGTCAAAAACTGGTATTATTAATTTAATTAATTAAAGATGATGCTTAAAATTAGAATTATATTTCTAAAAATAAAATCGAAAGGAAGATTTTACTTCGAATGTTGCCATTTACTTATTAATTTAGATTTTGTTTATGTGTACTGCTTACAGCTTTTACTGATTCTGTTATGTGATTAAAGTATATTATAATTGTAAACGTTAGCAAGAACATGAATATTTCAGCCGATCAGCGGATCAGAGCATTTGTATTCAACCTGAACAGAATTGTTTATTCATTAATGAGTGGCAGCACAAGAAGTAAAATCTTGCCAATTAATGAACATGAAACCTTTAATCCTGTTATCAACATTATTAATTAAAGTTTATAATTCTTTTTGTTAGCGATTAAAACTATTCTGCAGATTTTCCACTCGACATGACGTCACATAAAAACAAACTGGCGGTTATTTTTTTCAGCGCCATCTGTTAAGAAAATAAATTAATATTAATTTTTAATATTTAATATTTTCTTTTAATGCATTGTACACAGTGTATGATAAATTATTTATTAAAAAATAAAATAAAGATAAGTTTTTTTATTATCCCTCAGTTTAATAGTATTTTTTATTATTATATTTTTTTTTTGTCAGAAATTAACTTAACCACATTAGTTTCTTTAAAGTCATTTTAACTAAATGGTCAAACAAATTTAATATTCTCACGCAATTTATTTACTTTATTTCTTCCCTCCTCAGATTCTCTTATCGTTCTTTTTAGATCTCTATTTACACGAGACATCACGTGAGTCCTTGCAATATATTTTAACTGAAGCCACAAATCACGTGACCTAAACGTCACGTGACATTTTACGAGGATTTAAAAAAATTATTAAATAATCTTCTGGGATTAAAATATACATTTTATGTTATTAAAAGTTGTAGCTATTAATTTTAACCATCTTAAAAAATGCATGAATCTTAGTAAACAGAATTTCGTTGAATTTCCTTTGAAAATTAATTTATGGCGTTTTAGCTTTGATAGCATTCATGTTTATACCTTAACAGTTTATACATAAATATATATATTGAGAAAGGTAAATAAAATATTCACTAACAAGATCCTTAACAAGATGGGATCAGATGAGATGAAGGAATATGGAGTGCATTCGGATTTTCCTAACAGTATCGAGGAATATGATTATTGATTTCGATTCCGGATTCCCCATAAAAAAAATGCAATCAAATTTATGACATCCACTGATATCGGAATTTTTAAAAATCAAATATAATGAATTATTCTTGAAGTTTAAAGGCAAACTAGATTTATTTTATATAATATATCAAAAAATTCATCAGAATTAAAACGAAAATAATTATAGTTCTCGTTAATAGTTTAGTTGTACTTGTAGGCTGATAAATATTGATCCAAGCAAAGAGTTATTTAACAGTTATTATAGGCATGTTATTTATACATGATTGATCGGTTATTTTGGATTAGGGGTGAAAATCATTTCGTATAATCTTTTGGAAGGATAAATAAACTTTATCTTTTGGAAAGAGACTTTAATTTTCAAAGCATAACGGTTTGTAGCGATAGTCCAAACGGAAGATTAAGTTGATCACCCAGTCGAAGAGATTGTTTCTTCTTTCCAAAAAATATTATATATATTTTAATTTGGCATCTTTTTATTTTAGAAAACTCTCATTCGAACTAAAAAATCTGTGTGTCCCTCATTAATAACATTGGAACTACTTAGCAGATTTTTATGAAATTCAGTAGTGATGTTCTGCCATTAAGAGATATCTCGACGCCTCATCCTTTAACGTTACAGGATCGTTTAATCCTGCAGGATAAAATTTTGTTTTTCTGCTTTTCTGGTATTGAATATTACACATATTCAATATAAAGTGATTTTTATTGCTAGCGGTGTATTCATAATTATTCTTCTGTTACTCTTCTATCTAGTCATATGTATTTTTATTTGGTTTCTTATCAGAATTCTTAGTTCTGGTTTTGTTCGTAATTAATTCCCATTTTTTTTAGTTTATTTTCCAAATAAACAGAAATGATGTATAAATAAACTTGCCATATTGTTTAACTGTGAGGCCTATTATTAATTCCTAAAATAATTAATAGAATTTTATGAAATTAGAGATGATTTGCCATCAAAGATAACAATGCCACTTTTTTTCAACTGGTATAACATTAAAAGATGTAGAGCTTTAACCATTTAAAAATGGCGGCTATTCAAACTTATCGAGCATCGTAATAGCTTTTAAATTACTGTATCTGAAAGATTTTAATGAAATTCAGTTAAAAGATCATGCTATAACGTTATTGAAGATTTGTTTGATAACACATTTTAATCTCACAAGTTTAATCATTTTAAATAGACATGTTCGGAAGTAAACTGTCAATTCTTTCCATTCTATAATATTTATTGTAGTGTTTTTGTTTCTTAAATAAGAAAGGACCAGATTGTTCTTGCTGATCTTTTATGGAACAATCTTAAGTTGATTATCGTATCTTTCGAGCTGTTTTATTCTGTCGGGATTATTAGTAGAGTTAAAACAAGTTTTAAGTCACTTAATCATATAAGTAATTATTAAAATTTTGCAATATTTTTTAACAATTAATTATATGATTATAATATATATATTTTTAATTTTTCAGGAGAAAATTTAATAAATAAAAAATGTTTAATTATTTTTCACGATGGAATTAGGAATTTCTATAAATCAGTCGTTGGCTATTTTTGTGGCATTTTATTTAATTATCGAAAAGTTATAATTAGTTTAATTATTAAAAAATAGACTTTGATGACATCATAAAAATAGTCTACTTTTTACATGTGACATCAACATTTAATTTACTGGAAAAGGCGTAGTCATATCACTTATAGTTTGATGTGGGTGTGGTCCGATTCCATTATTTATAATAGGAATAGAGTGGTTGCTTTTATCGATAAATGATGAAAGAAAATCAACCGAATATTGGAAATTGTTATAGATAATAAACAATCACGATATAGCGCGCAATTATGCCTGATTTATAATTGATAAATTTTGAGATTGATTTCTCTCTCTCTGAAAGTTTTGATAAAACATATGGGAAAAAAATTTATTTTAGTAACTTTTTTTTTCGTAAATTATTTTTTTTTTGATTTTTATTTTTATAAATCGTTGTAAATTCACGATATAATTTTTTTTTATGCGGATTTAAAAGATGAATAGATTTTACATCTGAATCGCAGAATATTATTCTATATACGAGTAGTATAGATGTTATGTTATTAAACCAGGCTATTCTTATAAATTTAACGTCTTAAAATGATAGTATTTTATCTTCAGATATGTGAACATCCAGGAATCAAAAGAGCGACGAAGAAATCTTTAGAGCTTCACTGTGATGTATAGGATTCACAGTACCGGTCAAAAATATTAATACTGGATATTTAAGTATTTTTAATTCATGAAACAGAGATACAGTATTCCAAAAACTAACATTTTTCTCAATAAATTTTGATCATAATTAGATGAATCTCTCTTTTATGAATTAAAAATACCGAAATAGCCAGTATTAATATTTTTGACCGGTATTGTGAATCCTATACATCACAGTGATGCTCTAAAGATTTCTTCGCCACTCTTTTGATTCCTGGATGTTCACATATCTGAACATCCAGGAATTAAGATGTTAAATTCATAACAATAGCCTGATTTAGTAGCATAGCATTTATACTACATTTTTCTCAATCATAAACATTTTTCTCAATAAATTTTGACCATATTTAGATGCAATGTTTAAATTAAGCTTTTATTATAATAATAAAACTATATGCTGGAGCAAAACATTATTAAAAATATATATACTATAAATTTTAGTCACGTTTAATTAGAAATCTGAATGCGTCATGATCCGATGCGTCATGAAATTCAGATCATTAAATCTGAATTTCATGACGCATTCAGATTTCTGTTACATTTGTATTGCGTATAACAATACCTTAACTGTTAATTCAGTAATATAAATGATTTATTAATGATAATAATAATCTTTATTCAACTAGCATATCCTATATTGAATACAGTAGATAACTGCCAAAAAGCGTGAAGACATGTAAAAAAAAAAAAAAAAAAAAAACTTTCAGAACATCGTAATGCATTTAAAGACTGTTAAAAAAGAATAGAAAAACTGTGTTTACTTGATTTCACTAGAACAATATTTCTCAAACTTGACCTCTCTTTTTTTTTAAGGAAAAAAGAAACTTGCATATCCTCATTATTGAATTATTTAATTTTTCAGAGCATATAAACAAATCTAATCTGTAAATTAGTTTAGAATCTGATCTATATTTTCCATGCAGTTATGATTTCAATTTATTGATTTTTTTTTATTTAAGTTTATTATTATAGTGATATTTTTTGTAGAAAGCTCGAAGACACGTATAAATATGTTCTTGAATCCGGAGTCGAACGGATCACACACTTTAAAAAGCATAGGATTATAGAAATTGTTTAAATTCATGTTCTAGTGATTTTTTCGAAACATCGAAATCAAAATAATTATTTGTTAATCCTCTTTATATGAATTGTATTAATAATTTTAATGTCCTGAATGTCAAGAAGGTGTTTGAAAGATAAAGTAGTTATTAAAGTTACGTCGCTTGAGGTATATCTAATATATAACTGAACTTTGATATATTCAAACTGAATTTTCGTGTTTATGAGCTATTTTAACTTTTATGTGAATAAATCATAAACAGTTATTCAAAAATTTAATTCAATATCCATCGGAGAATCTATAAATTGTGAAGATACTAACAAAATAATGGTAACTTTGAATCAATATCTTTATTTGAATACCGAGAAGAAATAATGGTGATCTTGATCTTGTAAGCCCATATTCAATTGTCCATATTCAATTTGAAGTTGTTCTTACTTCAAATTGAATATGGACTATTCAAAATTAACATATGAATAATAATCATATCGGATATATAATAACAGTATTGCATTAATAATTTATCTGCTTTCCGTCCATGCCGTACTGGACAGGGCATACTATATTGAAACGTTAATAACTTCAGTAATATTAAAGCTACAGTTATCAAACATATATATTCCGTAACTATACATATCCAGTTATTATTTAAGTACCAAAAAGCCAAAGGCCTACAGTAAATATTCCAAATAGGCCAAATTGAAATTATTCAAATGTCACGCAGGTAAGTGAAAGGGGCCATAGACTTATAATGGTATATAGTTGATACCTTCAGGTATTAGTCACTTTGGTATCCTGACATATTATTCTATCGATATATGTCATACATATGTTACCTCTACCAAAGGAACCCCTATTTATTCGTTAGTTTAGGTAAACGGAGTAACGGTCCTTTACGGAAGGTGTATACAATTAAGTTCCAATGGTGTAAACAAATGAGATATGAGTAAAAATTGATTCTCACTAGCGCGGTAGCGGTATTTTATCGCATTACTTTTCCTCAGCCGAAAATCGCTCATCAGTTCACACTAGCGCGGAATCGAGACGGAAAATATTCGCGTGACCAAAGCAGCGCGGTTTTGGCGTCATACTGCGGCGTTAAAACCGCTATCGTCCTGACTCTACATGAATTCAACTTTATCGCGACGGTAAAATTCGTCGAGATAACGTTCACCAATCAAATCGATGCATTTTGTGACGTTGAATCGTTGGCAACTTTGATTCAAGATGGCGGATTTCTCTATGGTTAAATTTCATCCCTTTAGGGCCGGTTGCACGACTTTCGGTTTAATCTGCAGAATAGTTATCGCTAGAATAACTCTAATCCTTTCGAAAATCTA
>WUQG02263067.1:0-20138 GCA_011317285.2 Androctonus mauritanicus | reverse complement strand
CTCCTATAACACGGTTTCGCTCTAACACCATTTGAAAATGGCGGAAACCCTCATATAACACGGTACTTCTACCACACGGTTTTTACTTGACACATTTAGAAAATTATGTTTACTCTCCTACAGCACACAAAAGATTTTGATTAATTTTTGTAAATCCAAACTGGATTAATTTTTTGCAAATCCATCCATCACAATGCGCACATAAAATGCAATCATTGGTAAATACTTTGCTAAAATTAGTCATAAAATGCAATTTCTCTAGTTGGCCATAAGAGGGACGATATGCAGTCTATTTTCCATTTCGATCTGAAATTGAATCAATTGTCAACCATTGAGTATTTTGTGTTCCAAACGTTCAGTTCTTTGGATAAAAAGTAACTTTTTTGTTCTTCAATAGAAGAATGTGAAATAGAAAAAAATTTTTTTAATTCATAAATTTTTTGGGGTATATGTTAAGAAACGATGGTTTTCTAGCGGGTGGTAGCGGATTAGATTACAGATTTTGTCAAGAGAGTAGAAGATACACAAGCTTTAAATGCAGAAAAAAAATTCAGAAAGTGAAGTTGATATTGTTAAAGAAAAAACCGTTTTAGTTTTAATGAAACAGTGGTAAGGAAGATATTAAATGAATGTTACAAAGACTATATACTTTCTCTTTCCTTTTGTTTTACGTATATTGTTTGTTTTTGGAAGGGGTCTTACCTATATATTTTTTCTTTCTTCATGTTTCGTGTATTCTTAATATTCTTAATAAAAATTAAATTTCTTATGTGGAATTAAAGAAAGTTATTTGTGTTTAATGTTGGTTTGGGAATGTAACTCTCCTTTTTGTATTAGCTCCAGGTCTCATACAATACGGTTTCATACAACACGATGCTTTTCAGGAACCTATCTACCGTGTTATAGGAGGGATACCTGTATATTCGATTTCATCAATTATATTCTCTTCAATGCCAATGCTATATGTTTACTGAAATTGAATTAACTTAGAGAAAAAACTTCTATTTATGACGTTTATAACAATACTTTTACTTACTCTTCTCTCGGTTTTAGTAAGATATTTACCGATTTTGTTATCTAAAAGATTAATCTAATGTTGTCAGAGAATGATTACCTCTCTATTTATCAATTTTCCACTAAAGAGATTGTGGTAATTTAGATTACTTTTTAGTACTAACTGTTATATATTATGTTTTATATATAATAAACGTAGGAAAATTTATACCATTTTTATAGTTCTTAAGAAATCTTGTTATTCGGTATATCTACTCGTAGAAATAATTTAGCAAACAGAAACATCATTCATCTTTTTTTCAAACAAAACATGTATAGTATTAACATTATTTTTCGATTTTACCATTCATAATAACAAAATAATAGGACATTTCTACTTATATATATATGTGCATACTATACTAGGAAAGTGTGTCCAGCGTTATCCGGGCATTGCATGAAAATATGTTCAATAGAAGCCCTCTTATCCGGTCTCTTTTTAACCAGCCGAATTTTCCTCCAGTTTTTGTTTTACTTTTGGTAGCAGGCAGAGGCGTAACTAGGCGTTGGCATTTGGGCAGTTGCCAAGGGCGCAACAGTCCAAGGGCGCCAAAATCTCTTAAAGGATATTGTAAATTCGCCTTAAGAACAGTCCAAGGACACCAAGCTATATATTTGCCATGGGCGCTAAAATCCTAGTTACGCCTCTGGTAGCAGGGCCTGCTCAACATACAATCGAGCGAAGCGCCGAAGGGCCTTGACGCACTTTGTGTTTTGCTATTATTACTGTTATTATAGTAAGATACAACTATTTTTACAACACATAATTTGAACAGTGAGCGAACTGGGCGGTCAAAATTGACCACTCGAGGAGCGCAACAAAAATTTTCATTCGGGAGCGCTAAAAGCCCTAGAGCCGGTATTGTTTGGCAGCGGCCATTTTTAGAACCTAAGACAGGCTAGTCAACACCCGTAGTGGATTCAATAGGAAATTGGAGGAAAGCTGTTCAACCGGCAGGGCACGGATCCCAAGGATTTATAGATTTTATGGATAAGTTTACAATAAATCATGCAGAACTATCATTTGTTCATATTACAGTATTTCATTTATTATAGCATTTAGAATCAATTGTCTGAGCACGATTACGTCACACTGGCGCGATGATATCACGCATAGATTTTGTGGCATCATCCATTGATAAGTCGCGATGGCGTCATATAATTCGTTGTAACATTTAGAATCCATTGGCTTTTACCTGGCCAATTTTACAATTGATGTAATCGATGATTTAGCATTCAATCATCGAGTAAAATCAATGATTGAATGATGACGTCATAGTGACTAGGGCTCTAAATGAGTAAAATCATTTAGAGCCCTAGTGACTAGGGCTCTAAATGAGAAGTACCTCATCCGCCATTTTTAGTTCTTGGCACATTTATCATTCTTGGCAATTGGTAAATAAAATATTTACCACTGTTATTGGTTATCCTGATTTATATATATATATATTTGTTGATAACGATAAATAAATATTAATAATTTCGATAAAATTTTGCTAATGGTGTTTTAATTCCATATTTTAAGAAACTGATTTAGATGATGGATGCATTTACATTTTAAAACAATTTATACGCTAAGTTATATATGTTTCCTTTAAAACTGCATATTTATAAAAATTATATTTCTCTTGTAAAGCTGCAACCCGCCAGGTATTTGGCCATCAGTATAGACCAAGTGTATATGTCAAATAGAAATAAACTATACGAGATTTCTTATCGATTAAAAACCGTTATGCAAGATTTTTTGATAAAATTGAAGCAATTCTGTTTAACAGTATTATTAATTCCCTCTGGCTGTCTAATTTTCATCATCCCAGACTCGTTCAAATTTTTAGCCAGTTTCATGTTTGACAAAATTAGTTATATAAACTCCTCTCTAAAAATGCTTTAAAATAAATGTTTAATAATTTGGTGATTGTTTAATTCTATATATAAAAAAGTTTTGCAGTTTGTATAGAGTATGTAATATAACTAATTCTAGAAAGAAAACAGTATTATTATTATTATTTTTTAATAATTATCTTCTTTTAAAATGGTGGAACATTTTTTTTATAAATAATTATACAAATATTTCTTTATAGTAGTATTAAAATTAAAAAAAGCAAAAAAACTGCCATAGGTGAAAAAAATAGAATCATTTGGATAAAAAAATTATTTCAAACATATTACACAACTTTAATATTTTTAGCAATTGAGCCTGATTCATAAGTACTTTTTTTGTTTAATTTTGGCCTTTTCGTGATTTTAGAATAGATTTTTAATTCTCACTATATATTAACTTCAATACCAATTTCACTAATTTTGGAATTTGCTGATGGTTTCACCTGTCACCAAGACAATTCTGTACCCAGATTGTCCTTCTATCCTTATTTATTGGTAATATATAGAGCAGAATAAGAGCTATTTGTG
Organism: Androctonus mauritanicus; assembly: GCA_011317285.2. Lineage (NCBI taxonomy): Eukaryota > Metazoa > Arthropoda > Arachnida > Scorpiones > Buthidae > Androctonus > Androctonus mauritanicus. The sequence continues at coordinate 16,676 of WUQG02263067.1, read as the reverse complement.
CAGTTCGGAGCTAAGCAACTCCCCATATCAGCAGAAAAGTGCACAAATCACCATACGAACGTACTGAAAATACTGATCAAAAATGGCGATGAGTACATCCTCTATCTAGAGCCTTAATAGTGACGACATGGCGTCATAGCGACGATGTTCATTGTTACGTCATCATAGTCATATAAACGGAAGCTTTTATAATATGCTTTGTTACATGGCCGATGATGTCATTCCGAATTCGAGCATCACTCTGAAGGATTTAAATGAAGGCAGTTTTGTTCTACTCCAAAATTACCCTTCTGAGACGATCTCGACTCATGTGTACGTCTATGTTGCCTACGGGCCTAGAGAAGTCCTTAGGCTAAGTTTGGTCCCGAGGGATCAATCGGTATGGGAGCCTTTACAGAACAGAACAGACAGACAGACCAAACACTGCATTATATATATATACTGTATATAAGAAAAAGATAAAAAGGAAAAAAATACATAGAACTATATATATATTTATTACCTATAAAAATTATAAAGATGATAAGTATATATTACCTTATAATACAATTGATTTTTATATTAAAAATTGCATAAAAGAATAAGTTTATCTACATAAAAAATAAACAAATTCATAAACACAGTATCCCATTTAACTAGTAGTGCAGGATTCATATATATATATTATTTTTATACAGAGTTATCATTTTTCATCAAATTAAAATCTATCTAAAGTAGAAAATATTGTAAATAAGAAGGAAAAAAATTCAAAAAAAGAAAAATTATATGTAAATCAACAATTTTTAAAATATTTCCAAGATAAATTACTTCCATGTAACTTTTTTCACTCTCCAGCAGTAAATTATTTAGACACGTTAAGTCCTAGTTTATCAAATTCCGACATATTTTAATACATTTGTCACATATTATGAAGAAGCTTCAAGTGATTTTTTTTTATTTGTATAAGGACTAATTTCATTTTAATGAAATAATTCCATCACAAGTATTATAAGCAGTAAATCATTTATTTTCATTTTTACAAAACATAATTACTACAGCTTGTTAATTCGCTGTCATTAAATGCTGTGAAAAATTACTAATTTTTTTTTTTTTTTTTTTTTTTTGTAGATTCATTGGAAACTGAAACAAACCATCATTCACATCAGACAATATCTTAATTTATTAATCCTCGATATGAATATTATTTAATTTGTTCGAACTAATGTTTAAATTACTTATAATTGGATTGAACTATGATGGTTTGGCCACGATAAATTAACATTTATTAATGGCATTCCTGTTATTTTATAGATTATGCAGTTTGGTTTCTTTCTTTTTTTTGCGTTATAATCTATAAACAACTATCACTTTTTTATTTGCAAGGATGTTTATTTATTCCTGGCTTCACGCTCGAATTAATTTTTAGGTAGAAGAAAGTACATTTTCACAGTTCAGAATTATTCCCTATTTTTTGTACGTTTACAGTAGACTCTCGATTAATCGGTTAATCGTTAAATTAAGTTTCTCAAGATTAACTCCGATTAAGCCACAATTCAGAGGTGATGTTTAATTATCGATTTTTTTTTTTATCTTAAATGCAATTTTTGGAAGATTTTTAAATGTCCTAGATTCGTTTCTTTATCATATCTTAGATAATCGGTGATCAATATTGCGGATTCTCAGGATAATCCGCAAAATATTAAAAAAAAAAAAAAAAAAATTATGGACTGCATATATATATATATTATAATAAAAATATATATAAAAAAATAAAAATAAAAATTAAAAATATTCTATTATTTATTGAAAGAAAGATACAAGAAATTATTGCAATATTTATAATTTCAATCGCATTCTAATTTTGATTATCTAAGATATAATAAAGAAACGAAGGGCATTTAAAAATCTTCCAAAAATTGCATCTAAGATTAAAAAAAATCGATAATTAAACATCATCTTCTGGATTACGGATTAACCGGAGTTAATCCGCAATTTGGATAATCAGGGATCTGCTGTATTTGTAATCATTAAAACTTTCGTGTGCATAATAAATAGTATGGTTTTGCATTATCAGATACGATAATAATATTTTTATTGGCTTTTAGATATTTATTGCATTTTATTCTATTAGATACATTTTTCCACGTACCAAAAATTAATAAATATTTATATAAAAATATTAATTATCTTTGTAAGATGTAGTCTCGAGTTCGTGTATAACGAATATACGTATATACAACTAATCGAGTTGTCTCCAGAGAATATTTAATAGATAGAGTCTTAAATTAAAAATGAAGAAATTCTGAATTTCTAAATGAGTTTAAAATCACTTTAAAATTCATTAGATTAAAGAATTTTATATAGACTGTTTTAAAATGTATAAAAATATTATCACAAAATGTTGATGCGAGTTAAATATCTCCAATTCAATCCGAGAGTGTTTCAGATTTGAATTTTCCAGATTTTTGAATACTATATATGAGAAGAGATGAGAAATTTCAGGAAATTTTCTTTTTATTTGACATAAATAATAAGAGTTAATAAATGCAACAATGGAACCATATTTATTCATTATTTTTGGAAAAACTGTCATATTTTTTGACATTTTTAACGATATATAAACAAAACAACAGAAAATAAATAGTCACACACACTTCACATTTACAATATTTGACGATAATGTCCACTATTCCGTCATCTTTAACAGCACCAACAATACAGAACAACAGTACCAACAGTACAACAGTAGTCTAATACAAAGGGTTGCTTTCTGTGAAAGTGATTTTGGTCGCCATCGGATGAAAAAGTCTCAAGCTATACCCTCCATATTAGCATAAGAAGAAGAAGAAGAAGTGATTTTTAATATTTCGGATTGGAGATACTCTAGCTGTTATTTAAAAATTCAGGAATCAATCTGTAACCCCAAAATACTGTATATAAACATTTTGACAAATAATTTTAAAAATTGCTAAAGTATATTTTGATGTGGAGAGAAAAATTGTTAGCCATGTGAAAATCGAACAAATTAGGTAACGCCACATAGCAGACAATAACATTTAAATACTAGATGGATACTAGTACTATATGTTAGTTTTGACATTCCTTTTCCTTAGCATTGTTTCATTTCATTTAAGAGAAAAATTTTTCATTGAAATAAAAAATTTTATCTAGTTAATCTAAGTTAAAAAAAAAAAATTATATTCAAAAATATTTATTTGTGTATCCGATTTCTGAAAATTTATTTTGAAATATTATTTATAAAATTCCTTGTAAATAATTAATTGCAATAAAAAATCGAGTTGACGTTATGACGTTATAGTAATATTAATATATTTATTTATTATGTAGTTAATAATGATAATTAATTAATTAATCGTTACATAAATGGGAGCTCGGTCTAAGTATTCCATACAGAATATGTTAAAAAATCTAATTCCTGTTTTCAGCTTTAGTTTTGAGAAAATGATTCTGAAGCAGGCAGATTTTTTTTTTTTTTGTATTTGTATAAAATACTATGTTAGTTGAAGAAGGTATAACTAACTAATTTTTAGCCAGAAAAATTGTTTAAAGCATTTTTTAAACAAAAATTCTCTGGCTAAAAATTAAATCGTACATAATTTTGGATAAACATTCGGCTAATTTATCATTAAATGAATTTCTTCATATATAAATTTTTTTTTTATTTTACATAATTTATCTATTCGTAGCAAAAACATACAGATTTACGAGTGATTTTTCTCATTCACTAATATCGAATTTTATAAATTTATATATTCAATAAATTTATAAAATTTTAATGTACTAAGAAAATTACTCCTAATACTTATATTTGTTTTTTATATGCCACCAAACAACAGTTTAAAAGGATTTATCTATTAAAACCCATCGATTTTTTGCATATAATTATCGTAAATTTTTCTTACTATTAAAAGTGTCAAATGTTTTTTTCCTCTTTAGTCATCCATATTTTTTAAAATTGTTTTTTTTACCAAAGAGCACTGTTGACATTTAAGATCTCCAGGGAATTGAGTCATCTTCTTTAAACGAACGATAAGTTTTTAGTCGTGTGAATTATGAGATAGTTATATATGGCCAACTCCAGTGGAATTTATATAGCTAATCAAATTGTCTCCAAAGGATACTTAATAGATACAGTCGTAAATTAAAAAGGAAAAAAAAAAAAGTTAAGTACACGATTATTTCGTGATTTCTAAACGAGCTTAAAAATCACTCCAGAATTCATTCGATTAAAGAAAACTGATCATAAAAAAAAATTTGATAATAATCTTCGGGAAAGAAGGTATTCGCCTAAGTAAAACGACAAGAAAAAAATAAAAAAAAAATTAAGATACTTTCAGTAAGGATGAGAAAGAAATTTGTTCTTAATAGATTATATTTTAAAAGATAAGAAACAAGAGTGCTTTTTCTTGAAGTGGATTTATGTTCAGCCAGCTCACTTTTTTAAGTATCTTTAGAACGGTGAAAGACATTATACCGGTCTCATAACCGTATTTTCTTCATTTTTACCGACAAAACAAGAACCATAAAACAACTATGGTTTTACTACACGACTCCGAGTTGGTAGCCATAAGAAGACCACTTAAGGGTTGCACTTGGAATGATCTTTCAGTAGAAACGTTTCATCTTAGTATTGTAATTAACGTTTCTGTACTCTGAGAAATGTTCCTTTCGCAGTTTTATGTCTCTGTTACAAGTCCACAAAACTCATGTCTGACAAAAAAAAAAAAAGAAAGAAAATATTCACAGTCATGCAGGAGTTATTTTGACTTGGGTAATAAAAGAATTACGCTGTTATAAATATTTCTCATAGCCAACCAACTAGATAAACTTTAGTATTATGTCTTTACATTTAAAAGCTTTTAACAGAAAACATCTTTTTTACATTCTCAAATGATAAAAGAATTGCGAAGGTATTTTAATATATTTTCTTGAAATGTTTAATTAGTATTTTCTTGAATACTTCTTGAATGTTTCATAATTACTTTTATATCGCAATAAAAACTAACACGACGATAATCTCGAATAATTATGAAGAAATTAAAATAATTCTAAATAAAAATAATGTTACGGATTTCTTAGAAAATTTTACATTTGTTAATATAAATCTTTTCTCGAGTATATTCTTCACAGTTAGTATACAGAGGAGATTGAGGAAAACTGTAGCATTTTTTTTTTTATATTTTCAACAACAGGCAAGTAATTTACTGATAAAAATAATAATAACAATGTGTTGATAACAGTTCATTCTTTTGTAATCATAAATGCATTTTCAAAATGAAAACATGTTAATTATGGATCTGAGAATTATAAATATCAGCATCGAGCATGGCTACAGTTATCCTCATGTGTAGGTCGATAATAAAACTCACAAATGTCAATTGGTATAAATATCACAAGCGTCAAGATCAATCTATCCTAAGTATGACTTAAAAGTAAAATTTTGAAATTTTGCTTATGGTAGATAAAGATAAAGATAAATCTTTAATGGAGTTTTGTGAGGACAATCGTAACACGCTCGCTTTGCAAGTTTTTAAATAAAATTTGTTTTTACACCAGTTAATTAAGTTTATGTTAAAAAATAAAATTGATTATCGTTCTGTATATAAAAATGAAAATTAGCACGAATGAAATAACAATATCCTGTTTTTAAGGTCGGTTATAACACTTTAAAATCGGTAATTATATAAAAAGTACTTGAAAATTTTTAAAATATATAAATTATTAAATTACATACTCTAAAACAAAGATTCCCAAAGTGGTCTATATCGACCCATAGAGGTCGACTCCAAACTGCAAGGGATCCATGTCAGCGAAAACAAAAATTGGAGTGCATGAGATGTAAATGGAGGCCCACGAGAATGGATCCCATGAACTCCATTTACATCTCATGCACCCCCAATTTTTGTTTTCGCTTTCACTTTTGGAAATCATTGCTCTAAAATATCATCATATTTGATATGTTTTAATAGTGTAATTGAGAAAAGACCAGCAGAAAAAAGTCCTTCAGAATTTTACTTTCAACATGCAGAATGAGTTTGAATTTTGTGCTACAGAATTGGCAATTGAAAACATTCTCTCAATGTTCGTTAGTTCTCTGGATTATTTGCCACCGTTTTTTTCTATATTATTGAAGTAAATAATGTGTTCAAGAAGTTTGAAATGTTACAATTTTCCCCTGTTACTACTGACCCCAATCTCCCTTAGTTGTAAGTTTTACAATATTGAGATCCTGAGATACTGCACCTTTTTTCCGGTATTCAAATAATGATATTGATACAAAATACCGGTATTTTTCATTATTAATTTAAAAAATAATTACATATGATTTTTTTCAGATAAAAGTTATAAAATCATCGATAATATTTTTTGAGAATAGAGAATTTTAATTATCGACAGATATGATTATTGAAAAACTAAATCAAACTATAGATGTTACCTATTACAGCTTTAAAAATGTTACAAACAACAATATATGCAGAATTTGAATTAATAAAATGATCTTAGGTATCATCAGTTATGCAAAAATAGGTCTGATATATATCTTTGTAAGTAGAAAATTTCAACTAGATCTATCAAGAACGTCATTTCAAACGACATAACTGTAGTAACTACTGCATCTTGATAGATAAGACACTAAAATTATTAATAAATTCATATCACGAAATTAATGAATAACTATTTTGATTTTCGAAAAAATCATAAGACATAGTAGTCCAGTATTTCTCAAAATACGATCCTTCCACTCTTGGGGAAATTCGAGCAGTCCTCGAGTTTTCTACAAAAATACAAAAAACATTTCATTTATAAAAATTAATAAATCTTTATAATAACTGCGTGAAAAATATATATATCGCATTCTAATCTAATCTATAGATTATTTCTGTTGGTATGTTCTGAGAAGATAAATAATTCAATCCTTTCTACCAGTTTTCTTTTACTTAAAAAAGGATCCTCAGAGAGATGAAGTTTGAGTAACTTCGCTCTAGTCATAAAAGTGGCAGTATCTCAGGATTGTAAACCATATAACTAAAGGAGACTGGGATCAGTAGTAACAGGGGAAAATTATAACATTTCAAATATCTTGAATATAACTTTGCTAGCCATTTAGAGCAAAGTTTCTAAAACTTTGCTGTATATGATAAAATCAGATACATATCTTTTATTTTTTTAATAGTATTTAAACGTTTCATGATGTTTTGAAAGTTTGTTTTTGTATAAGACTTTAAGCTTTATAGGTATATATATACTGTATATAGTGTATATTATCTTGTATATACATATATTTACTATATTCAATATAAACGCTAGATAAATAGAGATTATTAATAAATCATTAATATTACTGATTGCGCATCTGAGGATTATTATACACAACATTAAATGTAATGGAAACCTGAATGCATCAGCAAACTTAGATCCGCTTACTCAACTAAAATTTGCATTATCGTATATAATTTGGAATACCAGTACAGTATTAAAATACCGATATCACGGTTTTTATAAATTAAAAACATCGAAATACCTGTACAGGTAAACATTCGAAAATCCGGCAACCTCAGGTCATGAAGAGTGGCGGATTTTTGAATATGCCGGATAATCGAAGGTTTATATATGCTGTTATATATTTAATAGAAAATTACCACATTTACAGTCTTTTAAAGAGGAAAAAAACACTAAGTAAAAAGAAAACGAGATTTTATTGTTCACCAACTAAATAAAATGCAGTACAGATAGTGCTACAGAATTTTAATTCAATTTTAATACACGTAAAACTTTAAAAAAAAAACAAATCCTCAGAATTTTAATTGAAAAAAGTGTGGGGAAATTTGAAAATACGCTTCTGAAATTTATGCCGGAATACTGAAGAATCCGGATTTTCGGTTGCCGGATTTTTGAATGTCAATCTGTGTTAAGATTTTTGGCCACCGACTAAGTTGTCTGTTTTATTACAGTATGTTTGATATAAAATTATTTCACAATTATGATGGAAATACATATAAAAAAAAAATTTTCAGAATTGTGCGCTGTACGTTCTTTCTCAATGCATTCTATTACTTTAATGAAATTGTTGTAAATTATGTAAATCACTTGGAAATATTCCAAGTTTTTCGCTTTTTTTTTAAATAAATTAAAATAGAAAAGCATATTTTTGATATTACTTTATATTAATTTATTTACGTTTTAGATATTTTCATCTTCTTAAAAGCTTAAACTCGACTTCTCGTTTCTGTCGAATAACCAAAAACAAAAAAAAAAAGAAATTAAATATGCAAAATATCATTTCAGAAAATGCATTTTCGTCTTCTTATTTGGTTTTAATAATTCACTTTTAAATTATTATTATTATTATTATGATATCTATCCTTTAACCCACTACCACCATTCTGTTTTCTATCGTTTCCTCAAAATTTCGAATAAATAGTTAAAACAGTAACATTTAATTGTTGCGTAGAAGATTCCAGTTTTGAAGAATAGTTTAATTTCGTAAAACTCAAACCACCAATAAACTAAAAAAAAAAAATAATTTTTTTTTTCGTAGTTATTTACGAATGAATAGTTTTTAGATGTCATTCCACTAAAAGGAATTCTCTAAAATATATTTAATAAAATAGAAAAGTAAGTAAGTGCGTTTGGTATGCTGCTAGAAAGGATTGACGGTAGCTACTACGCTCTTTCTCTCTCTTTCAACTACTAGACCAACTGTTTTTCCAATGCATTATTCACTCGTCACTTTGGTTGCAGTTCGCAGATGGCGTCGAGGGCAATAGGCTGGAGATTTATAGCGAGTTGTAAGGAGAGTCTGTTCTGTGAGTTATGAGCCACACGTTGCTTTTTTTTTCCAGTCCCCCATTCCTTAGTCACGTGATTATACGACGTACATTTGTCGACGAGTAATAATGTTACGCCAGGAAGAATTTTTTTCTACCTTCAAATCGATTCGTTTTACTCGTATGTTCTAAAAAATATTAATCGATCAAAAATTTATAAACAGCCATAGAAGACCGTAAGAGAGGATATTTTATTTTAAACAAATTAAAGTTTTAAGTAAATAAATCTTTTATAATAGATTTAAAAATTTAAATATATTGTTCGAGTATTTCGACTTAAATCTATTTATTCTTCATTTGTTTCTCTTCCCATCTCGATAATTAAACTCGATTAACAACATCGGTTTCGGAAAGTTTAAACTTCTTAAAAAGATAATTTTCTGTTGTTTTTTTTGTCATAATTAATTTTAGATTGCATAAGCTTAATTTTTTCTTCATCTCTGGAGATTATAATAAGTTTATTCAAATAAATTATATAAAAGTTCAATCGCTTGTCCCTTCAATTTTTAAACAAATCTATATTCTATATTTTTCAAAAAAAAAAAATATTAATAAATATATATTCCATAATAAATTCCATAAATTTATTATGGAATATATTTCATAATAAACTTTATGGAAATATTTATATGGAATTATGGAATTTATCATTAATATTTCCATAATAAATATATATATTCCTTAAAAATATATATGTAAATATATATTCCATAATAAATTCCATATAAATATTTCCATAATAAATATATATTCCTTAAAAATATATATGTAAATATATATTTCATAATAAATTATATAGAAATTCTAGAGAAGGAAAGAAAACATTTTTTGATGTAAAGAAAAATTTCTAACGAAAATTTTTAATATATTCCATAAACAATTATTGCATTTCTTGATATTTTGAACGATTAAGTTAACAAATAATTTTTATGCGATTATTTTTAATGGATTTAACGAATTTTAATGGACTTTTAATTTTATAGTTGTTATACAGAAATTAATTTTCCTATACAATAATTCATTAAAACAAGTACGTAGTTGATATGTTTTAATTTAAAAAAATACCATTTTATAAAATAAAAAGCTTAATTTATGATTTTCTAATAGATTTTAATAAATTTGAAGATTATAAAGGTAAATCTCATCTATCGTAACCATTAAGAAAGAGAAAAATTGATTTTTAAACGGAGATAAAGTTTACTGTTGCGTGATGGTGTATACGTGTTTTAGTTAAAAAGGTGATTAATAGTTGAGAAAAAAGATTGAGTATCAGTAAGTGAGAGTACACTAAGCGAAAATTTGATCAACATTCTGCGGATGCCAAGTCGAAGTTTTTCTGCGTGAATCATTTGATGAAAAGAAAATCGACGAAACTATTGTTCGTCTCAGTTAATCCTAGCGGAGAGATATACTGCAATTTATGGCCAGTCTATAGTCAACAGAATGATATGTGACCCGAACTGGGGAAAGAATGGAGTTATCTTCTTGGCGCACCAAGGCTGGCCATAAGAAACGTAGAAGAATGTTTCTGAGTAACGTAACTGTTTTGCTCCTTTTGCTAGGTTCAATAAACCGTTATTTATGAAGCTGTCGACGTCACGCGGCTTGTCTTCTTTAATTAATCTTCTGTGATTGATTGCCTAGTAACTGCTAAATCTTCACTAATGAGTTTCTTCTTAGTACACTGATAGTTGAATTCTCGAATGTAGAGTGTTTTCAAATTTCTTCTTTACTACCTAAAAGAAATTATTTCACAAGAAATTCTTGGATTGAGTAATTATTTTCTGAATGTTTTCAATGACGTGAAAGTAAGAAAAAGCAACTATTCGTTATTCGAACAATAATAACCACTACGAGTAATTGAATCTCCTAAAAATTTTCAGATGGAGGATTGAATAATGATGATGCAGTTCTAAAAAAAAAAGAAAAAAAAAAAATTGCGGCACTTTTGTTGTAATAACGAGAACCATCTACAATATGATAAAACTGATATACTTCCATTACAATCATTAATTTTCATTTTGTTGACTGATATGAATTATGATGAATTGCAAGAATAAACTTTAAATAACTAATTTTTATTATGTTAAATTTATAATGAATGTTATTTTAATTATGTGTAAACTTTAAGAACTATTAAAAGTTTTATGATAACAAAGTTTATAACGAATTTTCGGCAACATCTTTATTGCTCGAAGGGCAAAGTTAGAAGGAAATTGTCTCGAAACTTAGTTAAAAGAGATGAATGAGAAGATGGAAAATAACAATCTGTTTATTTATGAAAATACTTTGCTTTTGCTTTTTTCCATTTAAAACTTTTTGCCAAGAGGAGAAAAAATATAAATATTAATAAAATATTTTGCTTTTTATGCAAACAATTTTTTAGATATATATTTCGAGTAGACAAACACTAGCGAAGGTTTGATACTTAATCATACTGCAGTCGGTTTATCAATCACGCTGTTTTTACTTCTTAAAATAGAATTTTTTCGCATAAAAGCCAACGAAGAACTTTTTTCTTTTTGGCTACTTTTAATTATTTCAGATAAATCAATAACAATTAATAAAATTCCCCCTTTAAACTTCACGTTGAGTAACGATCCAGGTATATTTATAGTGATGAAAACTCGTTAATTTCCGACTGCTGTACTGTACTTTAACGCTATTTTTCACGAATATAATCCGAAATTAAAAAAAAAAAAAAAATACGAATAATAATAATAAAATTGAAAAATTATTTTCGTATCACGATTTAGAAAACTTCTCATTTATAATACAGAATATCTAAAAGTTATTATCAGTGAATTATTATTATTATTATTTTTTGTTGAGAAATGAAATGCATTCAGAAATGGTTACTTCCATCAAAAATTTATCTTTTTATCCTATTTTTTTGCCCAGAATATTTAAAAAAAAATATCACCTATTCTGATATGCTAAGAGAGTTAATTTCCATTCATATTCTAGCGCAACATGAGTGGAAATTAACTATGAAACTATGTCTGGCGGGCCAAATGCAGTTGGTAATGGTTTCTGATAGTTACCTTTACATAATATGTAAATACCGTATAATTTTCGGTTTAAATTGGACTCATCTTACTACTATTCATATTTAATAACGATCAACCTATATAATTGAGACTTAATGAATTGTTTCGATTATGTCCAATTTGGAATTTTACAAATCATTATCAAAATCCGGATTTTCTAATTTAACTCGGCATACTCGGAAAATTGATTCGATGTTTGGATCCTCACATTTGTATCAACATATATAATTAACGATGAAGCTTGGGAAACATAGCTTTCAAAGAGATTTGTAGACGAACATCCTAAATTACTTTTGAAGATCTTTGCTTCCCAAATTGAATCTGATTATTATTATTATCATTAAACTCTTTTAGAGCAATAGTTTCGTTTTTTTAACATAATTGTCGAAGCAATAAATGAACAGACAATAAAATATTAAAATTTTAATCGTCAATTTTGAATTTATTTAATTTGTAATTATTAAAAGTAAATTAATAAATGGTTTTATCTAAAACTCGAGTAATTTGCGATAATTTGTGTCACCAACTGCATTTATTGCGTAGACCATGTTGCACATTTATTAAATTACCACTCGTAAAACAGTTGAATTTCTTTGATGAAACTTTTCCTGCGATAAAAAAAAAAAAAAAAAAAAACAACATATTCTCGACGTTATTCTGGTGGTTCATAAAATGTAAACAATTTAAAAATTTACAAGACAATGAATTTTTTATAGAATTCCTTCCGATTTTCCATTTTATTTACCTTTATATAGTGTAGTTAGAACGAAATTCAATGCAGATAAATAACTCTTACGAGATTTTAGTTATAGTAAAGTGTCGGTATGAAATCGCATTTTCTAGATGTCTCATAGTACAGAGGTTTCGTAATGTACAATAAACCCGTAAACGAACTGTTTAGGTGTAAATGTCATACTAGAAATCATGGTTTTAAAACCTGTCAACATATATATATATATATATTTATTTGTTTGTTGAATGTTAAATTTATCCATAAATATAAAATTTATTTATGGATATATAAAATTTATTTTTATGTTTTTATTTTTTATTTTTTATTTCAGTTTGCGGTTATTTGATTATAATTTTATCGCAATCTAATTACGTTTCGCGTAATTAAGTTATGATAGAATGATACAAATTCCATTTTATGATTATCTCTATGTTTAAATATAAAAATAACAGTGCATAAGGTAACCTTAGCGCTGTTACCTTATGCACTGTACCTTATGCAAATAGATTTCAGTTTTCGGTATTAATTTTGAAAAATAAATATATAAGCCTAATTGCTATTTTAAATATTTTCATCGAATTAATTGATGATTTTATGATGCCATTTTGCTTTCGTGTTCGATATGGTATATATTCCTGGCAGAGTAATGGAATGTTAACTGAGTATATCTGCAATGTGATCAATATCCGAATTCTGATTATACAGAACAATTTAAGTATGAAGCTCGATGAGAATTACTCTTGGAATTTTAATGCGAAAAGGTTAAGTTATTTCCGAAACAGTTTGTTTTTTTATAGAGAGAAATTCAAAGAATAGCATTACACATTAGTTATTAACTTATTACATTCTTAATGAGAATCTTGTATTTTGCCAACACAATTCGTACAGTTTGCCACATCCGTATTATTGTTTTTAAAAAGATTGAGAGGTGCATATATACAGTATATAAGCTTATATATATCCTAAATTCTTTCCTTAGATGAAAATAAAATTATTTCAGCCATCATCGCAATTGATGATAAACGTATACGAAAATTATATATAATAGTAAAATAATGTTAATATGAAAATCGATCTAAAATAGAGATTAACTATTCTCATATTCTGCAAAAATAGGATGATTAATGCTAATTATAGTTTCAGCAAAGGGATACTATGAATCTGATGTCTGATATCTCAAAGTTGATGAGAAAAAGCACGTAAGTAAAAAAATTACCAATTTTCACTTTTCAGTATTTATTTATTTCAAATAATAGTTTCGAGACATTGATTTGTAAAAATATGCAGCCATGCAAAGTTATGATGATGATGATTTCGTTGCCGCTTACTTTTTACCGACTGTGAGTTTTTGACTTGTAGATGACCAAAAAAAAAAAAAAAAATATGAAAAATTTCATATTTTTGACTCGCGTGATTTTTTTTTTCTTCCACCTACTGAACTGGTTTCAATGATTGATAAATCTCATCACCGATAGTCCATAAACATTAGCTTTAAAATCGATCGCAAATTAATTTCGCTTTATCGTCTAAAGAATTCAGTTTATCATCAAATCCATGCTTCTCTAATGGAATCCTTACTTCTTGAATTTCTAAAGAATCTTCGAATTTCTCGTTTTTCAGTTTAATTCCATTAGAAAAGCTAACTAACCACTAAAGAATTGATCTGTTGTTGTACTAGAAGATAGAAGATATGACCAAGCGTACCAATTTAATTAAAAATAATGATACAGTTCAAGAAAAAAAAAAAAAATGGAAAGATTGCATTTCCTTTTATATTATAAAATCAGTTTATTAAACTGAAAATTTCAAGCAACTATATAATAATTTAAAATTTCAAAATTTAGTCAATAATAATGTTAAATTTATATAATGTTATTGCAGTAGTTAAAAATAAAAATGATAAATATTTAATTTAAAAGCCATTCATCAAACCAAAATTTCAGTATTTTATTACCATATATATTCGTGTGTAAGCCGAGGTTTTTCCCTAAAAACGTTTCTGAAGTGGGGGTCGGCTTATACACGGGTTATGCATTTTTACCGATTTTTAAACTCTGAAGTCGGGGGTCGGCTTATACACGGATCGGCTTATATTCGAGTATATACAGTAATTTAAATATTGATTTTTTTTTCAATATTTAAATTAATAAAATACTTTAGATTACAACACGATTTTTAATTACAGTTGAATAATTTTTCTAAAAATAATTGAAATTTCTTTTCAAGTTATTTTGATCTTTCTAGTTTTCAAAAATTCATTTTATTTATCATGATTCTCATGGCATATTTATACTATTAAATAATGTCGGGAAAGTTTTCTTTGCACGTAAATTATATGATTACGAGTAATTGACTAGCAAATGGTGAATTTCTATAAGTTGGAACTGCTTTGATAAATAGAAATATTCCAAATCACTTCACTATCTTGTTTTGTTGATTCTGTTGAACTTCACCAAACATAAGTACAGAGAAACAACAGAAAATGAGAAGAACATCCATAATTATGATTTATCAGATATTATTAGTTAACAATTAGAAATTCATTTAATTATCCAATCTATTTTGTAAATTTATAAATTATTTATTTTTTTATTTTAATAATTAATATCTATTTACTATAAGTAAGTTATATATAGATTAATTTACTAGAGAGTAAAGTATGATGATGTCTAAGATAAGAAAGCAAATATCTTTTTGATTGAAGATAATTGCAAGAAAAACAATTATTATATCTCTTTCAGATCGTACGTTAATCATCATCTACGTAATGCACAATCTGATCATGTTTTTATTAGTACTTATATACAGGGTGGAAGGAAAGTCTGTACCCCTCCAAATAACTTGATAAGTATCATAGATTTTAAAAATCTATTAATGCCAATAAACAGGAAGTTATGGGTGGACTATATGTATTATGTATTATGATGAACTTCAAATAAGCTGATTATGCAAATGAGGACAATTGCAAATCCTATCTCATAAATTGTAAGAGATAGGAGAAAAATTTCCAATTATAAACTTGTTCAGCATTCAGTTCTGAACACAATAAAAAAATTTCATCAAAATCGGATGAACAGTTCACCCAAAAATGAAACGAAAGCATTTTTACAAGCAAAGAGTTGACATTATTTCTGACATGTAAGTAACAAACCAACACCAAAACATAACATCCCAAATAAATAAATTGAAAACACAGAGCCTAATCAACAAACAAAAGTTGATCAAAGATATGCTCAAAATGTCTTCCACCAGCATCCAAGTACAGTTGAGCATATGTTGGATGAAATTCCTCACAGCTTATAGAGTGTTAGTAGAAATCTCTACATAAACAGTAATGAAGCAGTCTTGAAGATCCTCTATTGTTATTATGCAAGAATGAAAGTTGTTGTGGCCTCATCAGTTGTTGTTTGTGGGCAAACTGATCTTGAATGTTTCAAAGAATTGATATATGATAGATCTAAATGTTTCATTTTTGAGTGAACCATTCATCCAATTTTGATGAAGTTTTTTTAGTGTGCTCAGAATTGAATGCTGAACAAGTTTGTAATTGGAAATTTTTCCTTATATGTTACAGTTTGAGATAAGATTTGCAACTATCCTCATTTGCATAGTCATCTCATTTGAAGGTCACCATCAGATAGTCCATCCATGACTTCCTATTTGTTAGCACTAAGATTTAAAAATCTATGATAGTTATCAACTTATTTGGAGGAGGACAGACTTCCACCCTGTATATTATATTTCAAATGGAAATGGTTAAGATTGAAACAGTGTAGTCATTCAGCTAATCTTGCCACTCCTGTGATGAAATTGGTCATAAAATGATGGATGGGGTTCATTGGTTCATAGTCAAATTCAGTCAGAAAAAAAAATCTGAGTGTAATTTGGATCATCTAGATTGTAAGCTAACAATCACCTGGCAGTCCAATAGACAAACCATAATGGTTAATTTTCATGAATGTTAAGAAATGGCACATTCATTGAATTCAAATACAGAAGGCGCCTTCTTAACCGGCCACCATGGGACTGAACCCTTGGCCGGATAACGAAATGGCCAGTTAAACC